>KK119982.1:469207-505118 GCA_000611955.2 Stegodyphus mimosarum
TCGTATTCACATTTATTTCCCTTATATATTTATTATTAGATATTCACTTAAAATAAGTAAATAATAATAGCAAAATAATACATAAAATAATATAATTCACTTATAATAAATAAATAATAACAATGATAATAATAATAATCGCGAATAAAAGTATACTTAACATTTTAACTACTATTGAAAACATTTGTGAAATATATCGCATTCATTAAAAAAAAAGAAAACTGTGAAGTTGGAAAACTGCTAAGTACTTTGATTGAGTACTTGTGCCCAACAAATACTTTCTAAGTATTTGTTGGGCACAAGAATATTACCGTCTTGCGTCTTAATGTTACCGTAGTTTGCAATAGACTAAATATGAAAATGGGTTTACCTCATAAGAAAGAAAACGATCAAAATGGCAGATAAATGATGAGACAGTGAATGAAAACGTTAGATGGAAAATGAAAACAATTTGAAGAAATGCAATATTTTAACACACTTTCAAGACCATATTACTTTTATACCTAAAGTCTCACTGTAAAATAAATTCAGGAATATTTGCTGTATAAATTAAATGTTTCATGACAACCCGGAGAAATCTTTACTGTATCAAAATATATTAAGTTTTGTAATCTGATCCCAGTAAAGCACCAAATGGCTTGAAATGCTTGAAACCCTTGTTTACTTAAATTTAACTTTAACCAAAACAAAAAACTCTTTAAAGAACCACAAAAATTACAGCCATCAGACACTACCTTAGGAAATTTATAAATGAAGAGCTCGGGAAATTTTTTAACTTAATTCATGATTAAGTTAAAAATTTATTAATGAATGATTCTTTTAATACAGAGGATTATTTTTAAATGAAACGGGATAGTATAATAGTTCACAGTCAAAAACGCAATTCTAACCTGATTATTAAACGTTCCCGAGAAAAACGATCATACGATATCCGCCCGCAAATGTTGTGGGATAGAACGTTTCACAAATTCGGAGTTAGTAGATAGTATATATCTATTATATGCAACAGCTGCCCTTAATGTTTATATCGGGAGCGCTACATGACGAGATTTATTCCGAACCATCAATTGCTTGCAAGCCTACATCAAAGATTATGTAAAAAGGGTTTATTCGACATCATTTCGTCATGAGAATACCTCTGGTTTTGTAGTGATTCTTGAAACCCTCCAAAACACCTTATTAACTTAATTAAAATATTCTTATAATAAAAAAGAAAACAAAAATCTGAAAGGTTTCAGATTTTAAATTACGCCAAAAGGGTGTTTTTTTTAACGTTTCGCATGCTACCTTTATTTATTAAATATCATATTCTACGTACTCAAACCATAAAATTCAGCTCAGCAATAATATCGCAAAATAATTTTAAAATGAGCATATCTTTAGAATTTCCGATACAGAGTTTCGTTGCTCTGGAGATAATTTTTTTAATTTCATTTCCCCCGTACAGTGTTGCCATTGCTCACTTTGAAATCATCGAGTTTGTTAATCAATAATTCGTTGAAGTGTTACAAAACATGAAATCGATAATAAAACAAATAAATTCCAAATTAGGGCTTCCACATGCCCATATTCTGTGGAAGATTACGTTATTCAGATTTTGATGGCATTAGGTACCATTGTTTTATCACAATGCGAGAAACATACATACAGTCATGCAGATTCTTCATTATTTAATTTCTTTAATACAGGACTCTAATATTTGGTGGCAACAATTCAAAAAGTGTTTCGGTGTTTATGGTTTTCAACGCAAAATGCCAAAACGAAATTAATAGTCCTTCAAGGCAAATTGCCTCTTTGGACTATAAATAAATCATTGTATGAACTGTATATCAGTGTGTGTTTTGTATATCAGTGTCTAAATTGTATGTTGTTTTTTCCCAATATGTGATGATTCTGCAAAGAAACGACATTTACAGGAAACGTACATGGAAGAAAAATTTGGGAAAAATTTCATCCGCAGGAAGCTGTAATTCACTGCAGTTTTTTATTTCTCCAAAAGTCTATTATCGCTACAATAATATTACTAAATGCACTATTTCCAAAATTCTCACGAATACCACTTGGAGGCTGGTCCTTAAAGCAATTCTTGATGTACCTGTCGTAAGATAAATACCGACTGCGTGCAAAAATATCCTAAGTAGAAAATCATAGGCATATGTATATGCGACACCTCATAAATGATAATCTTTAATAATTACATACAGGCGCTAAATTTTGATTTATCTCAAATGTTTATTTAAACAGCAGAGAAATTTCTTTGGAAGGAAAGACTTAACACTTTTCAACTGAAATGGATGATAAATTTTACAAATTTATTCACAGTAAAATACACTCAGCTCTCAATTTAGTAAACTGCATTTATATTACCAATAAATATTTCTCAACATCAGATTATTTTACTAGTGTTTAACAACAGTGAAAGTTCAAAGACTACGTACTACCTCGTTAAAATCAGTTGTCCTATAAACAGAAGAATATAGTACATAAATGACTCTGAATAAATTAATGTAATATTTTTTAAAATTCTGCCGACGAATTATTAAATGTAACATTTTTATTTTAGACATATCAAACAGAACGTTTTTGGAATAAAAGTGTATTGTTCTCCTTCTGGTCCTAATGGTGTCTTTTTTTAAGGATAGAATTTTATTGTGGTGTTGATGCTCAGATAATTTATTAATTAATATAATTTCTCTCATGTTATTCAAGCATCTTGACTCTGAATATGTAACAAATTTTTAAAAAGAATTCCGTGAAGATGCGTAAATCGCAGTTTCTTATACACATATTCGCAATGTTCAAAAGAAACAGAAGTTTTGTTTTTCGTTCAAATAGAAAATAAAATATAACTTTAGAAATTACTTTTCTGGGGAACTGAACAAAAGAATTGAAAAATATTCAGAAAAATGTAAAATTTGCTCAGAAACAAATATCTTGGAAATGTATTAACGACATTTAATTCTGCTTATTGTTTCAGTTCAAATAATCTTGCATTGCCAGTTTAATGACATGTTATACGAAATTATGGACATTACCTAAAAGAAAATGGTAATCCTATATGAATTTCCAATCGATATCTCAGGAAACTGTATCTGAAGCGTAATATTCTGAAGGAACAGAATCAATTCAGGAGATATAATCGAAGACACATAGTCCAACTAAAATAATATTCCTCTAATTTCTTCCATAATAAGCGTGAATCCTCATCTTATACCCTATTCATAACTTATTAACATCGAAATAAATTATACCAAATAAAATTATTTACTCGTGCATCATTTCCTTCTGAATGTGCATATTATATTTAAAAAAGAGCAATAATAAATAAAAAAATTTAAATGTTTCAGATTTTAAATTACGTCCAAACAGACGTTTTTTAACGTTTTGCGTGTTACCTTTATTTATTAGATATCGTGTTCTTGGCACATAAACCATAAAAATCAGTTCAACAACGATATCGCAAAATAATTTTAAAATGAGCATATCTTTAGAATTTTCAATACACAGTTCCACGCGCTAAGATAAAAAGGGTTCTTTTTTCCCAGTATAGTTTTACCATTGCTCGCTTTTAAATCGTTAAATTAAAAATTCGTTAAAGTTTTACAAAATATGAAATAGATAATAAAACAAATTCCAAATTCCAAATATGGACTTCCAGATGCATATATTCGGGTGGAAACATACGTTATTCAAAACTGGATGGCCCTAGGTACCGTTGTTTTATCACAATGCGAGAAACATGCATACGTTTAGACATATTCTACATTATTTAATTTCTTTAAATATAATACAGGGCGATAATATTTGGTGGCAACAATTTGAAAAGTGAATCGGACATTTATAGCGAATCAACGTAAAATGTCAAAACGAAAACAACAGGACAAAGCCCCTTTGGACCAATAAATAAGTAAAATGGATATAAATTATCAACTATAATTATTAATTGCTACCACTAAATAATAAATAGCAAGCTGAAAGTAATAAGCCATTTTTAGCTATACTCATAAATATTTAAGTCTGTTTAAGTTCATCGGAATTTTGATAACTCCCAATTTTCCTCCAATTCAATACAAAAATCGTGCATAAATATGGAGAGGCAAGTTTGGTTTATTAGGTTAAGGCAAGGCTTGCGAGGGCTATCTATCTGAGGGCAGGAGTGTCTTCGTGGACAAATTTCTAAGGGAAACTGATTCGTATTTACGTTATACATGAGAGAATCCACGCAAATGTCCATTCGATCAAGTTCTTCGCCGAGACTTGAACACAGGTCGAACAACCAGTGTTTAATAACTTTACTGCCCGGCCATTGATGGGTGCCAAGGTCTGGAAAAATTGGCCATTCAGATAAAATAACCCTGCTTAATCGAAAAATTGTCTAATCAATGTTGGTCCCCGCTTAATCGAACTGATGATTCATTAAAATGATGGAAGAAAGCTGCATAGAATTATCCCTTAATCATCAAGACTTACTATTTCCAATTTTTTAAATCAATTTTCGCTAATTTTTATTCTTTAGAGATAAATAATTAATTAAGAATCAATAATTAATGGCGAAAAGAAAGGATATCATATTAATGTATTCCAGGATATGAGACTATGAATTTTCTATCTTCCTTGAAATGGCCTTCATACATGCTGCTGTTCAAAAACATTGCCAGAAAGCAATTTAAAGCATAATTCGATAAATTAATTAAGATATACAAATACTTTATATCGCAATCTCATACATTTTAATTTAGCCATTAACTGCCAAAAATAGTTCCTCCAGTTTATCCGAAATGGCTTTAATTTCAGCTTTGAATAAATAACTTCATGTTTATATTAAAAAATGATAAGAATTATTATTAATGATAAGAACTATTTTAAGGGATATTCCCATTTTAATAACGGATGAAATAAAAACCTCTGAACAATTCTTCAGACGCTGAACTATGAATGAAAGAATACTTATGACTATTTTAAATGTAGAAATTATGGAGTTATCAATCAATTTTAGCCCTATTCTAAATTACTCGCTATTATAATAT
The DNA here is from genome assembly GCA_000611955.2 of Stegodyphus mimosarum. NCBI lineage: Eukaryota > Metazoa > Arthropoda > Arachnida > Araneae > Eresidae > Stegodyphus > Stegodyphus mimosarum. The sequence goes on from KK119982.1 coordinate 474,235, forward strand.
GGTAAAATATTAACTTTAAAATAGAGCTCTTTTAATTAATTTAGATTTATCCATTTTTTAGTAAAACGAATTTACCAACAGTAATATTTACTATTGTACCCAAAATGTGTGCTTCATACCTAGACTTCCACAAATCAATTAAAGATAAATTTGTAGAAGAACTTTGGAAAAAAAGTGAACGCAGAATATTACAAAACGAAATTTCAGGTGTTTTCATTTCACCGTAATCAAATACGTTCAAAATTTATAACTAAAAAAGTAATTAACAATTAACAATAATTAACAATTGTTTAGCATTTTGAGCTACAGAAATTAATATTGGCATTAACAGTTTATATTTCGCAATTCAAATTTAAACTCAATTTTAGCGCTCTAACTAAAATAAAATTTCAATATTATTTTAAATAATTCAATGCATCTATGCATTAAATATTTCTACAGAGGAAGAAGCAGATTTAAAATCCCATGTTTCATAGTTTTCAATAAAATGAAATATTCCCATTATTTTACACAATTTTACAGAATAAAAGGATAGAAAATACAAAAGTATACACAAGAACTTCAATATAGCATCGCAAAGTACGATTAAGTGCCAAACACGTAATTACTTTAAAAGGGTGATTAAACAAAAACTAAGCTGATTTAACCACGCCAAATAGCACCACAATTTACTCCTAATGAAGAAAATGTAAATAAATAAGAGAAAAGAACTATTTGATTATTAGGTAACACATTATAATGAAGGAATACAAATTGATCGTCCTTAGTCCGTCGAGAGCAGTGAATGCTTAGTAAATAAAGAACAGATATTAAGATTATTTTTTGTTTTTAAATGATAAGAGGAAAAGCTTAAAATAGTTCTACACCCAAAATAGTTCTACTCATCAAATGCAGATTTAAGACCTATAAATATCACTTTGTTAATACAGTTGATACACACTATAACAGATTACTTTCGTAGTATTGCTTCATATTGTTGCAAAATGCACAGACGCGGTAGATTAGCTTCACCGCAAAGCGGCAAGGAAAAGCATGGTTGTCATGTTTGTCGCGAAATCGCTCATTTGGCGACAAAATCAGCGATATGCCATAGACGGAGCAAGAACATTCTAGAACGAACGCTTACCGGTTTTTCCGAGAATGTTCCTGAAGGCAAGTCAAAAGCTGCATATACCCTGCCTGTACGCGAAGTAAGAGATTATCTTGAGTTCGGTAATAGTGTGTTGAAGTTCAGAGATTAGCTTGAGAGCGACCGAACCGACTCGGGAGCTGTAATTTAGTGCTTTGCTGTGAAGCTGTCTTCACCGTTCTGTCGTGAAGGCTGTCTTGTTGGTTGTTTCAACTTGTTTATCGTAGTTTTTTGACCATTGTAAACGTGTCTTTGGATCTCTCCTGTGTAATATTGGCGAATAAATTGTGTTTTCATTCTTCATCAAGTGTTATCGTCAATTACTCCAAATTCACAAACCAGTAGAACGCAACAAAATTATCGGAGATGAATTTTAATGTATATTAACATTCCTGATTATCAGTCAAAATTATAAGACGTTGCACATAATGCGTTAAATGTTAAATATTTATAATTGTAAAACTCCAGACTAAAAATGAGAAAATGAGGGTGCTAAAAATTTCTTCTTGGAAACCACCTATTTCTAAAATAACACCTTTACTTTCATTACATATAACTAAAGACAGAAAGATAACATGAAATGTGAGTATATATAACGCTTTCTTTTTCAGAATTATTCGACAAAGTATTAAAACACTTCTTTGAAAATCAAAATAAGCGCAAGAATGAACTTTAGGAAATCCATTGATCTACACCATTTTTCCACAGAATCAAAACTTGACTACACAGTATTGATCAAAAATGCAACTCCTAATGAATTATTCAACGTGGTTTCTGAATTCTAGATATCTAGCTATCTGCACAACTATAGCTGGTATGACGTTGAACAAAACGCAATACATATATATCTGCAAAGAATAAATACAAGGCTACCCAGCATATTTTACTTTTAAAACGCTCTTTCTGACAAGCATTCTCAAATAATGGAATTTCTTTATGATCCTAATTTTAAGTATTTCCATGAATGAAAAGGAATAACGATTGCTGAACGGAAATTCTGAGATACATTCTTTACGAATATCTATTATGAAATACAAAACTTTTCCCTTGTACCACGCTGATAACAACCGAAATAAACACTAGTTAAGGTATGAAACATCTGTAGAATATTTTGTTTAATATCGTTTATAAAGATCCCTAAGATCTAACAAAAGAATACAGATCCAGGAATGTATTGGTAAAACCAGGCTTCTTCGTATATACCTTTAGAGAAATACAATACTTTTCTCTTACGCAATGATAACGGTAACCTCAAACGAAGACTTAGTTAGCATATATGAATTTACTTTTTTTATTATTGTTTATAAAGATGAATTAGAATAAGTAATACACCAGCTTTCGTATACGAAAATCGAACTGTTAACAGAACATTCTTTATAAGCTAAAATTTATCCAAATTTAAAATTTACGCAACATGTCGATAATAAAGAAACGTAATCGAATGAAATTTCCAAAGATTTATTAGCACAACGAAAGTTATTTCTTTGAATAAAAGTGAGAAAAACTACAAAGTTCCTATTCCATAATGTTACGGAATGCTCAGCTGCAGTAGGATGGCTTCCTCGCAAAGCACGGTTAGTGTTGCCAGAAAGTGGTAAAAAAAGTCAGGGTTCTCAGATTTGCGGCGAAATCGCTCATTTGTCGACAAAATTGGCGGCATGCCATAGACGGAACGAGAACATTCTAGAACAAATGCTTACCGGTTTTAAAGAGAACGTTCTCGAAGGCAGGTCAAAAGCTATATATATCCTGCCTGGAATCGGAGTATCTGAAGTATATTGAGTTCAGTATTAGTATCTTGAGTTCAGAGATTAGCATGAGAGCGATCATCGATTCGGGAGCTGTGCTTTAGCGCTTTGCCGTGAAACGATCTTTAGCATTATAGCCTGAGAGCCTTATAGCCTGAAGGCTGTGTTGCTGATTGTTTCAGGTAGTTTGTCGTAGTTTTTCGACAATTGTAACGTGTCTTTGAAACTGTCCTATGTAATAATGACGAACAAACTGTGTTGTGATTCTTCACCAAGTGTTGTCATTAATCACTCCAGATCCACGAACCCGTAGAAGGTAACAATAATTTCCGTTGAACTGAAACTTTTTGAAATCCCAAAAAGTCTCGTACCTGCATCGAGATGCCTAGTATATATATTTTCTGGTCGCATTATGAAGACAAGAGGGAGGTGTTAGACTTTCGGGTCCGATGCTAGGTTTAATGAGTACCGCCGTAGATGGTGGACCGCCTGGCAGGTGCGATATCCCGGTGGAACCCTCTGAAGGAAGAGCTATGGGAAGCTCGCGACTTCGGTCGACTTCTATAGATCTTTCCGTGAATCGAATGCACCCCGGGCTTTCCCGAAAGGTAACTTTTTTACGTCCATAGAACGTTCGAGCTGCAAGCAACTCCAATCCTCCATTTTCATAGCGCTGACCTTGGAAATGCGTTGGAAACCGCTGTCGAGACGGCTTCCTCTTTTATTTCATACGCACGGAATTTGCTCTCGTGCTTTCGGTAGCGGTTCAAAACTCACTACGTCCTCCACGGCATCAGCGCAGGGAGGTGAGACTTCGTGGGCATCGAGAGGATTTTCTGCTTGGGACGCAGATTCAAAAGGTCCCGTGTTTCAATTTTAATGATTATTATTACGTGCCTGGACGCCCAGCAACGGCATGGGGGCCGAGCTGGTCGCAGACGTGCTGTAGAAGTTTTGAATGCCAACTTCGCCTTGAGAAGACGTGGGGGTCCTAAGGACAAGCGAATTAACACGCCGGTCCGCAGGAAGCTAACACACTCCTCTATCACGAAAGAACTCTGCGACGAGTTTGCGTGAAACCAGTCAAAGACAAGTCCCGATCAGCAGCGGTAGCCATTTCTCAACCACTGGCCCGTGGTGTGATGTTACATTCGTAATATTACTTATTCTTTAATAATTGTATTTCTTTAGTTATAAGTATATACATCTTTCTTTCCAAGGGCTATATGTAGGGTCGCATATTAAATTTTTATACTGTATTAATGTTTGCAATACGGGCAGCTCACAGCTCCTAGTTGAGCAGAAAATAAAATTCTTTTCATTTCACGCTGATACAGAGATTTGAAAACGCATCCGTTTAACTCTAAGATGCAGAATTTTACAGATTCTTTGCAAATTACCATAACTATTCGGAACTAATAAATCTGCATTGAGAAAAAGCAACCACTCGCTATTAATTTTCGTGAATTTGAAAAATATTGATATATGACTAGTTGTGGCTTAAAAATTACAATTTCGAACGGGGTCGTAATTTCGAGCACCTTCTTTAATGACAATTGTTGTCTATTTTGTTCTTATTTCTTGATTTCTGCTGTACTAAGCATAATAAACATGACTTCTTGTGCATAATAAACATGACTTCTTCTTGTAAACTTCCATTGTTGTGTTTCGTATCGTCACTACCGCGCCAGGAAGGAGTTAACGACCATGCATTGCTATATCATTTTCCATCATTTAAGTGTCTCTAACTTTTCTGAAAGGTACATACACATTTCTTTCGAAGGCGCTAATAAAACACAAATATAACTGATTTAAGATTCTGAAGTTATTTAATTAGTCAATTGTGGTGTTCAAGAATTGACTAAAATTTACATTGCAGATCGTGTTATAAGTAAACCCAATTTAAAAACAAAAACAAGAAATTCCTTCAAGAAATTAATCATAGAAATAAATGCAAAGTTTAAAAAAATTTTTTTTGAATGATTAAATAGTCTCTGATATATATTTTACTTATTTACCGAAAATGTTTAAAAAAGCAGAAGCCTTTGTTTTCTCCTATCGATTATGAAAGAAAAGTCATTAGCCTTATGCTTAGCTTCAGAGAAATGAATGATTAAACTTAATTGTGAGATTTATTTTTGAATTCGTACTTAATGTATTTAATTCCTTCTGTTTTAGAAACATTTTTTGAGCAGCGGATAATTAATTCTTAAATAATAAATGAAATTTTCTTATTTGATTTCGTGAAGTAATTTGCGTATCTTTCACGAAATATTTTTGTTGTTTTAGCATATAAAAAATAAACTGAAATTCAGTTTGGTTTTGTCATTTTATATAAGAGTGATCCTATTTTCTGGACTTATTTAATTCGAAATGAATCGCTATGAGACTCTTTAAAGAAATACAGAATTACCATGGCTACTTCTCCATAACGATTGATACTGATCGATAAATATATTTGCGTCCATGTATAAGCGTTTCTATGCATGCTTATATAATGCTTAGATAATAAAAATATGCATAGAACCGTTATACGTACATTTAAGTACGTAAACAGAGGCTTTTGCAATATAATGCTATAAATATTTGAAAAAAAATGTAAATACTTTTCGTTATGCACATGTTTGATAATTATTAGTTATGCACATGTATGATCATATTTCAACTTATAGGATGCAAACAGCAAGACTACAAATAAAAGTATTTAAATAATTGACAATCTTCGCAAAACACTTTAACGATATTTCACAAAATATCTCCAAATTGATAATTTTATGTAACCGAAATTTTGATTAATAATTCAAAATCTTTCCACTCAAACAAGATCCTCAATTTTTTAAAATTATTCTACACTGATCCAGTCTCAGGGTATAGTTAAATACGGACACTTTATTTATAATGAATTGCTGCTCTTTTGGGCTTGATAATGGCTACCACTCGATGAGCCTATGAATTAAACAAATGTATCGAAGCGTTCTAGATGTTCAACCTGCCAAATGTTCTAGAATTCCATATTAGTTAAGGATACTGACGATGAATGACGTATTTGCACATCTTTTAAAGAATGTTCTAAAGGTGTGTAAAGACTTTTCTTCTTCCTTTCCTCCTGCCTTTGTTATGTAGCCGTTATTACATCCGACTAGCAATCAGAAGGTTTGGAATTCGAAGCCCAGCGACAACATCACTTATTTTGTTCTGTTTTCTGCTCGGAACGAACTTAACGACTCAATGAGTGGCGCCCGAATTAAAATGTGATGGACGATAGTTCTTTATGACTTGGATTTGGCTAATGGGTTCCCTCTTCTCCACTTGTCCTTTAAATGGGGAAAAACGTAAAACATTCTGTCCTTCCTTATTGCGTGAATTCGTGGTACTGTTGCAATTACGTTCTCCTAGCAATCGGAAAGTCTGGATTTCGAATTTCGGCGAAAACGCTACTGAATGTTTATGTTTCCTGCTCCAAAATGAAACTAATTACAGTAATTCAATGGAATTTAAGTCCGGGCTTTTCGTAATTATTTCAGCACGGTGTTTTCGATGAAATGTTCCCCGAACCAGGAGGTAGCTAACCTGTGCTAGAAGCAGTTGATTCGGAAAAAAGAACAGCATGAATGTGAAAGAAATTGCATAGACATCAATGTACTTAGATACAGCTATCTGCTTTGTATAACAAAATGTCCCACACATTACCAAGAGAAAACATCCCAGGTTGAACTGGGCAGCCATGAGCTTGTACAATTCCAACCTGGACTCTGGATCCATGGCTTGTTGGGGATGACGCCATATTCTTAGGCCATCAGCATGACAGTCGGAATCAGGATTAATATACGCCAGGATACTTACTTACGCTCATAGATAGTCCATGCAAAACGTTTAGCGTGGTGGCATGTAGTGAAAAGTAATATTTCCCTGAGTCTTCGGTTTCTGAAGCCGATATGGTGAATCATGAGCTGCATAATCCGTCCACTGTCTGTCCAACTGAATCTTTTCATTCAGTTAGGTGGCCGCTTGAGCTAAGATCACCGTACGTACGACAATACTGAGTTTTCAAAGACAAAGATCACTGAAGGCGGCTCATCCCTTGAAGTTTGCCGATTACTGTTCTTTTTCTGCTATTCATATTGTATACCTTCGCTTACCTCCTATACTATGAAACAAAAAAACTCTAGGTTCTAGAACTATTTTTGCAGTTGAATGACTGATGGATCGAGCACCTGTTATTTTATAGTTAAAATTAACTTTATTATCGTTTATAGTTAGAATTTTGTTATAATTAATTTTTTGAATTGTTGAAATAGATTCTGCAAACTAAATATTTATTTCATATTTTCAAAATTTGTTATATATAAAGTAGATCTAATGACCTAATTTAACTAAAAATAAAATTGAATTTTTATTTTTTAAATATTTTCAGGGAGGCTTTGTTAAACTATCAAATCATAAATATCTTCACATGTTAAATTTAAAAAACGGATACATAAAAGATACAGCCGCAACAGATACATAAAAACATTAGCGCAAGATAAAAATATAATTCGCTACTGAAAATAAACGATGTACTTAACGTTAAGTTCACCAAATTTGTATAGACTAATTCAATCCTCAATCATGCCCCTCGATATCATTTATAATATCTCTGAAAAACTGGCACAAACAAATACCTCCTCGCTCACCTCCCCCCCCCGGAAGAAAAATCTTGTTACAATTTTCTTCAAAAACATAAACCTTATTTTTAGTCTTTCATGAAAAGCTCTGTGAAGTTTAAAAGCCGCCAGAACTTTTTTCTCTTCGTTACGAAGCACAGAAAAATATTTTAAATGATGAACGAGAGCTAAGTAACATTTGCATCAAATAAAAAATCTCATTAACCCGCTACACTTTAAAGAAAAGTAAAATTTTCATCACATTTTTTTCTTTTGCTTTTTTGTTTTCTTTCCTCCTTAGAAGACTCGTTTTAGGAACATTTGTCAGTTCACGGTTTAACGTATTTAACACAACTTACACCTTACGATAACTGTTAGGAACGTTTTATAATGAAACAGAAAGATAAAAAAGTTAGATTAAAAGACAAAAACGAGTAAATAATTAACGAGAGAAAGTGAGGGTATAACTTTTAAAAGATTTAACGATTCTTCTTCTTTTTTAAATATCTTTATTTTGATTACATAATGCTTCGGTTGTTCACAGCACTTTTCTAGGACTATGAGTTTAATTTGAAATTGATGAAATGAAAATCTGCAGTTAGGAGGAGGGGAGGAAAGGGCTATTTGTCTTTTAGGGTTTGAAAGTTCAGTTTGGGTAAAAAATCAAGAAATAATAAACTAATGAGCTTCATTTTTTATAGTATTAAACTAAGGTGCAGAAATTTCAGAATAGATTATCATACAGTAATTTACACTCAAATGAATATTAAAACTCAGAAGACACGTGCAATACTCTAAGACTACACAAAAACAACTGGTATATTAACGGTGCAGGTGTTTAATGCACTTAAATTATCCGAACACTCTCGGAGCCCTTTTTTCGAAAAGGCAGTATAGGTATATTATAAACATTTTTTTCATTTATTTTTTACAAATATTAGTTATGGAATATCAAGATTCAATATATATTATTATCTTGCAAAAATATTAAATATGTGTGAAATTTTAGGCAAATTTTTATAAAAGTTGAAACGTCGTACATTTAAAACTATTGCAATTACATAAAAAGCTCATACAGTAATAAATTACAGGCTTTTATTTAAAGAATGATGCCTAATTTTAAGGATTGATTAAAAAAACAAAAAATTTTCGGCTTATTGAAGTTTTTTATATAATATTTCCAATCAATTCGCGATATTATTTTAATAACAGGCTACAATTTCAAAAATGTTTACAATATAAATATTCCGGTAAATAATAATAATAATTTGATTTACCTTGTACCAAGTAAGTAAATTTTCAAAAAAAAAATATTTTGAGAAAAATTAACTTATTTTTTCTTCCAATGGCAGATTGTGAACAGTTACAGTTTGTATTTGTAACTGTTCACAATCTGTTCATTAATCTATACTGAGACCATATTTGATGGTCTCTTTATTACCGAGGCACCTAATAGGTGGGCCACCATTGATCAACTTAAAGTTTAAACTGATATATTTGTATAAATAAATCTTCACCCAGATACATAAAACTTCCCATATCTATAGACTATATCTCCTTTTGTTCAGCTTCATCTGTTTTGCTTTTTATAATCAGTCTATTTGTTTTTTCCTGGCAAATTTTTCTGTGGGTAGTGAGTAACATTTTAGTTAACTTTGTAAGGTGTATTTTAATTTTAAAATAGTTATTTTTAATTTTGAAACCCTTTCCTTTCAGTTTTTGTCTCCTACTTACAACTCCCTACCAGAATGAGAGTTTAGAATCGCGATAAATGCAAATAAGTTGGAAGAAGTATTTAAAGGGAAGTTCAACTTACTTAAAGCTTAGGAATCCTCAGTGGTGCGTGTTTGCCTTCTGGCTGCTTCATTCTTGAATCTATTACGCTCTGCCGTATTGTACGTGCCTGCTGAGAATCGCCAGTTAGGTTAATTTAAGGGCAAACTACCTTAGGTATTTGTGTTTAGCTTCAGTTAGTATTAGATTATTTTCTTATTTTCTTAGACCGATTTAAAAGCCCGAGAGTGGAGAGCCGTTTTCTGTAAACCCGAGAAGGGGCCATCTAATATTATTTCTTTGAGTGAATAAAAGGGCATTTTAACCCTTCTCACGTCTCTGTAGTAACTATACAGTCCAGTCACATTAATGTGACCACCACGTACTTTCCATGTCAGAGTTAAATAACCAATCACAGAAGGCAGGTGGCAGCACAGTGCAGTTGAGCGTATATAAAGGGTGTGTGAGGGCTTCGGAAAACATTTCAATCGTTGGCGTAATGCAGAAACGAAGCGATTTATCCGACTTCCAAAAGGGCATGATCATTGGCTTTCGGGCCAAGGGTGGAAGCATTTCCGAAACGGCTGAGTTTGTGAACTGTTCGCGTGCCGCCGTGGTAAAAGTGTACCGTGCATGGCAAAATGGGACTGTCCAAAATCAGCGACGTGGCAAATGTGGTGCACCACGGGCCATAGATGACAGAGGCGAACGACGGTTGCGGAGATGCGTTCGGGCAGATAGACGGGCTACCGTTGAGCAACTGACCACCAAAATGAACCAAGGGGCTACCAAAAGTGTCTCCCAAAGTACTATTCAGCGAACATTGCTGCGTCTGGGCCTCCGAAGCAGACGCCTGGTTCGTGCACCTATGCTGACTGCTGTTCATCGACGGCGAAGGCTAGAATTTGCACGCCAGTACAGCAGCTGGACGTCCACTGAGTGGCGACAGGTTGCGTTTTCGGATGAATCGCGTTTTATGCTCCATCGGACAGATGGACGTTGGCGTATAAGGCGTGAAACCTCTGAAAGGAACCACCCTGCAACCATTGCCGGAACGGTCCAAGCTGGAGGCGGGAGCATTATGGTCTGGGGAATGTTTTCCTGGCATTCTCTAGGTTCACTGATCATTGTGGAAGGCACAATGGATCAATACAAGTACGCATCTGTCCTTGCGGACCATGTTCACCCCTACATGCGCATTGTTTTTCCTCAGGATGATGGCATCTTCCAGCAGGACAATGCGAGGTGCCATACAGCTGCCAGTGTACGTGCGTGGTTCGAAGAGCACCAGGATGAGTTTACCGTCCTCCCCTGGCCAGCAAACTCACCTGACTTAAACCCAATCGAGCATCTGTGGGACCATCTCGATCGAGTTGTTCGCGCCATGGATCCTCAACCGCGTAATTTAGCGCAGCTGGCCACGGCATTAGAGTCGGCATGGCTCAACATCCCAGAGAACACCTTCAGGGACCTATGTGACTCTCTTCCTGCACGTCTCGCAGCAGTCCGCTCTGCGAAAGGTGGTTATTCTGGCTTTTGACAGATGGTCACATTAATGTGACTGGACTGTGTATTAGAACTCAACGATAACTCGCTACTTAGTTAACTAGGTTCCTTGACGTTATGTCTAGACAAAGCACCGAGAAACATTATAACTTAATCCCTCCATGTCGAGTTTACTAAATCCTTCGATTGCATCCTAAACATGTTATCTGCTTATACAATTTAAAATATCTAATAATAATCGAAGCCCTCTGTGAAATTGTATAACAGCCAAGTGTGTCCCAAGTTTAAGAATTTGTAATTTCACAAACACATCCAACGTCATAAATTTCCCCAAAATGCCATTAGGACTTTTGTTTGCATTTTGTGTTTTTCCATATAAGCACTTTTATAAGCTTATGCTCACATAATTTCATATATACAGGCTTAAGAATATTAATAACCTTCTTTGGCAGTCCTTTGGATTTGTATGTGTACATTCTTCTAACTAATGCAGCTCGCTGATACTTACACCAACTGTCTGTCCCAAGTGGGCACTCACCATGCGTAGGTTGTTCTGCACTACAGCAAGTGTGAACAAATGGCGCAGTTACTGCACTTTGCATTCCCTGTAAGTTATACACATTGTTCCTAATTGATTGCAGTTCCATAGTAATTTTAAAATAAATCAATAACGGCGTGAGTTAGTGATCAATTTTGACCAATCCATCAGGACCTTTCTGTTTTCCGTTCAATTTTCTAATCTTGAAAGACACTTCTGTACATGGACTATGCATTCATGCTTGGTGATACAATTTACAACATAAATATCTTTTACATCATAAATCGCTTTCAGAAACACTTCTGCTGATGACTAATATTTTAGTTTTAGTTCCTTCGATGTAGGAACTGCTTTATTAGCATTATTTTCGATTTCGATTTTTATAAACTTGCTCCTTATACACTTAAGCTTACAATTAGGGATTCGTCTCTTTTATCACACATCACTATCTCTATACTTTCATCTCTAGTGCTATTAAAAATAATCAAAAAATAAGATGAATCTAATCGCAATATGTAATATTGTGAATCAAATTCAAGCTCTAACGGCTAGCTTGAGACATACATTTTCAACATAATAAAGATATTGCATTTTATTTGAAGTAATTTCATGTTGCCACAGAAATTACAGTTAAGATTCTTTTAATTTTATCTCTTTAAAAGGTTTTTAGATTATATTTCAAAGAAAAAGAAAACTGTCTAGTTTCCTTTTTGACATTTTTCTGCTCTTTGAATGCAGATTTTCTGTGATTTGAATGGGCACACGGTTTCCACATATTTATGAAATCTGTTACGTGCTAATTTGTCACGTCACCAGATGTTATATACTAATATCGCGGCACCCAATGTTCTGGTACCAAATGTTAAATACTAACTGTTACAATAATTTGTCTACAATAATATCAAAACCATAATTCATTGCGTTGTGTATTACTAACCCGAACAACCCCTAAGACCAAGCAGGAGTACTGGTGTTAAAAACATTCACACAAGTCATCATAAGGAAAACTCTGAATCAAATATATATATATAACCAAGGATATTTATTGCAGCATTAAAGGAAGACACTCAATCTTTCAACTTAAATTTCTAGATCTATGGTGTGTTCAGGTGACAACTATTTAAAATAATGCATTTAGAATTATAATATATATATTGTTAATTTCAAATATGCACCGAGATGAATTAATCAAAAATTTACACCGTAAAAATTAATATTAACTTTTCATATGCAGTTATCAAACTCTGCTGGCCAGCATAAAAATACACAGGAATTTAATGAATCACCGAGCATGGTGTCTTTACCAATATTGATAGAGATTACTTAGTTCAAGAAATTTCTTAATTTACTCAGGTAAAAATTACATACATAAATTTAGCAAATCCCTTAGGCAGTTAGAAAATATTACATATTCAAGTAGACCCGTTGGAGAAAAATGATTACATTTATTCCTACATTCAATTACTCAATTAAAGGTAAAGTAGAATTTAAATTTTTAATCGTTCCTTAATTTGCAAAAGTTAAAGTTAATTCTCAACCAAAAATAGTAACAACTTAAAGTAAAAAGGTAAAATTTAGATAAGTTAACAAATTTAATATCCTGTCTTAATTCATTATATATAAATTTTAATTACATTCCAAGTTAAGGTTAAAAGTCCTAAATAGATTAATAGTGCAGCAGTTGCTTAAATACACAGCCTGGATTTAAGATCCAGCAGAAAAACCTTGACTAAAAGTTAAATAGAATTTAATTGGAAATTAAACACACATATAATTACTCCTTACATTAATAATTCATCACTGGAAAATTTACTTCAAATAATCAAATCTCTTAAAAAAATTTTAAATTACCATATTACTTAGGAAACATGTTCACGGAATTTAAGTAGCAAGCTGTACTAAATTTCAGGTGAAATTAACAATCAAAAGGTTGAACTCACTTGAAGGGAAGAATTGAAAACTTAATTAAGCCTTGCTAGTTCATCAGATGGAACAATCTCCAGACGAGCAGCCGTTTGAAGTTGAAACTAAGATGCTCTCCTTTGGGCATGATTCCAACCCGCACAGAGATGATGTTAGCAGTCCTGAAGGACGTAGGAAGATGAAATAAACATAGATGTTCCCAGAGAAGGAAGATGAAAACTGGACCCATAGACCGATGTGAAGAAGGTGGGAACTTGTAATTTACTGAACTAGTCCCATTCCGGCGAGTTGATGGTAGTACTCGAGTTGATGGTAGTACTCGGATCTAAGTGACCGTTCATGAAGAAATCTGATAGCTGGATTCAAGTGGCATCTACTATTAACGTATTGATTCGATGAGAAAAACCAACATTCTCGACTCCTGCACGGGGATGGTAAAGTGCGGAGGAGTATACTTCTATTGATCCATTTAGATGTACATCTTTAGGACGTAAACATGTCCACTACCGGACCCCCCCGGGTCAACATTTGCTCTTCCAGAGGAAGAAAAATGAAGCGTCTTCTTTCAGCTGCAAATCCAAGGCAAAAAGGGCTGAGCATGGCCTTGCATGACGATTTCAATCGTCCAGAATCCAGAATTTTCGAAAATCACCAAATTTGGTGAATTAGTATGCAAATCTCGCCAAACACAAAACAGTGCTGCGAAAACTTAGTTTTTCCTTCTTCACACCAAAAAAAATTCCACCCTCGCCACCCCCTTCGCCAACAAGGAGGGGTGAGGGAAAGAATGCGACAACCCTACCACGCCCCTACCACGCAACCGGACGCAGTACATGACCTTGACGAAAAAGTGCTCAAAAACGACTCTTATAGCAGAATAAATTTTTAGACACGAAATTCAACAATTTTAGCAATTAAATGGGCATAATTCTCCAACGGGGCAACGTACAGTCATGAAAGTAGGTTCATAAGAAGGGTAAATTTTTTCTCTTTAAGAGGTATAAATTTCAACCATGTGAATAAAAAGGAAGTATTTTTAAATTTCAAATATTACGCAGAAACAACCGATTTCCCATTGTCTCCTTCTCCCGAAGGCTAATACTGTCGAACGCGTAACGTAAGAACGAGAACTCTGTTTAACTCGTATAAAAATAATTGATTCAATAACATAAGCAATACAATTCGTGAAGAAAAAATTTAGAATAAGCATAAATTAATGCATATAATTTACTCACTCAATAATTAATTAACAAATAACTGCAATTAACTACACATTAATCCATAATTCTAAACTAACCAAAAATCACTACATAACAAATCCTCAATATGTAGGTTTCTAAATTAACGTAGAAACAAAACCAAACCTGTTTTGGAAAGCTAAATAAACAATATATCTAATGAATGAGTAAAAGCAAAAATCGAATTTTAGGCCCAAATTGGTCTTTTTAACGTCTTAGGTTTAAGATTCTCTGCTTAGACGAAAAATCTTAAAATACTGAGAAGCGCTAAAAATGTTATAACTATTGACATTAGAAATATTTTTTAATCTTATTTATACACAGGGCTCGCATCGATGATTATCTTCAACAGGAAACAATTATGCGCATGGAGTGAACAGCTCGATTCTCGGTCTTGAATCCTATCGAGCACGTTTGGGAGGCTTTAGGAAGACGTCTAGCTGCTCCCAATCCGTCCCCTCAGACACTTGCCTCGCTTGCAACTGCTTTGCAAGAGCAATGGCTCTCGCTTCCTATGGAACTGATAGACAGCATAATTGAAACCATCACACATCGCTGTATGTGCTGTATTGCTTCTAGAGGCGATCATATTCCATATTGAAGTTACTTTTCCTATAGCAAACTGACACCTTCGATTTGCTCATTTTATACATGTGCTAATTTCTATACTACCATAATTGTCTGGTAATTTCTTTTTATGTTATTTGATACCTTACTATGTGCTGTATATTGTGGGTAAGTTTCATAAAATTCTACATGTAACTTTTTCAGTAATCGTGATTTTTGTGTAATTTATGATTACCAGTGTATTTTTGGACACGCCTTTACTTTCGGGTTTCCTATCTACATTTCCCTGTCAGAATGAGTTTTTGGGATTACGTTTTATGTAAATGACGTAGAAACCAGTATTTAAGCTCAGGTCTAGGTCATTTCACTAGAACAGCCTAGTAGAGCGTCGAAGAGTTAGGGCAGCGTATTCTGTCTTATGGCCACGTTGTTGCTAATAGTCTGATCTTACTACTATTCGATCGTATTATTACGTGTAATCTAGTATCCGAAGGTCTACTCTTCTAGTACCCGCTTAAACGAGGGCCAACTCTGTTATTTAATTCTGTGCAGCGTCGGCTAGTTTTATTTTAGCTAGTATTAGATAAGTTCTTATTTTTTATCTTGAGTTAAAGCCCAAGTGGAGGCTTATTGTAAGCTCCAAAAGGGGCCATCTTTTAATTTATTTTCAATTGGAATTTAATCCTTTTTGGACTTACTACTGACTAGAACTCTACGATAAGTCGCTACACAGTTCTTTAATATTCTAGTCCGCAAGGACCTCCAAATTAGCTAGGATAGTGCACGACATTTAAAAAATGTTCTATGTATATTTTATACAAACTTTGAAGAATTTTTAGGTGTAATTATTTTACATTTAACGTTTGTCCTAATAGAGCGCATGAATTTCTGAAGAAAAAAATGGGAAATAAATATTCTATGCTGCATTGTTTTTATGTGCGGTATAATAGTTTTACTTCTTAGGGACTCATATCGTCTTCTCTGAAAAAGCATAAAGATTCTCGATCGTATCGTATAAAGATTTTCAATAGGATAAAGTTTTTGAATCAACAGAGGGACTCGTATCATCTTCCATGGTAAAGTGTAGTTTTTCTATAAAATAACATTTTAATCTAATATGGGATTTTGCTTTTTACGTGTTTCGTTCGAATAATTCGAACAAAACTGCAGTCATTCATAGTTTCTCGTTTATTTGCACTAATTTTTACACTGGATATATCCGTTTGCTTACTTCAGATATAAGCATTTATGATTATATTCATCATAAACTAGAAGAAGCTTACTTCAAAGGAATGCGCGGGATTCATATATGCAAACCCAGCCGCAGATAAACATATCTTTTATAATAAAAGATTAAATAATAAATAAAATGACAAGTTTTTCGATTTTTGTCCACCGTAGTCTTTCTAAACATCATTTAAAATGGATCAAAAATTAATGCTACTTTATGAAGGGAACATTAATTTTAAAAAGAAAAATATTCACGACAAATAATAAATTATTGCTTAAAGTTAGAATACATTTCTGAAAATTATATGCCTAATACTAGGTAATGCACAATGAAAATAATTTCTGGAATGAAAGTATATGGATAATATTAAATTCCATGATAAAATTACTGTTAAACATTACTTTAAAATGTATTATACTTTTCACTTATTTTGAAACCCTTATCCCTAAGGTAAAGTATCTTTCAACCTGAGCTTCGAATCCTTAGATATTTTAATTACGTCGTGCTTCTTTTATGTGGCAAATTATGACTTAAAATATCTCAAGTCTCATATGTTTCTTTATTATCCAGTGAATATTTTGCAAGGATGAAAACTTAGGCGTCTGTAATAAGAAACTACGAACCATTGACCTAAAAAGCTTTGTTATGCAAAACGAAAGCTGTCTTTCGATAAACCCATGCAAAGTAAAATATTTGCGACCTGAAAAACAAATTTTACTTGGCAAGTGATTCATTAACATTTTACATAGTTTAATAACTTTTTATAGAAACAATTTTTGAATTCTTAAATATTATTATAATTGATCACGTAACGGCTGCAGTGAATATACATGTCTACATCTGCATGTGCGTTCAACCATATATGAACTTTGAGATCAGCCAATTCAATCCAAAGCAGCTTAAAATCTTTGCTTATTCTGGATGAAAAGAGTTTTCATTCACTACTTAGAATTAGAATATATATATATATATATATATATAATATGGTACGTTATAAGGTATTTCTCCCGTCTTCTTAGTATGCCTTCGTGGTGTAATGGTCAGAACACCCACACTTATTCGAAAGGGCCGAGGTTCGAATCCCAGCGAAGGCATTGCTCATTTCTCACATTTTCTGCTTTCAAAAAAATTCCAATGACTATACACTGGCTCCCGAACTAAAAAAAGGCGATGGATGATGATTCTCCACCATCAGGATTTGACGATTGGGTCTCCTAATTCCCAGTCGCCCTTTAAAGGGGAAGTATATAAGGTACTTCTCCCGCCTTCTTACCATGCCTTCGTGATGTAATGATCAGCACACTCGGCACGGGTTAGAGAGGTCCGAGGTTTGAATCCCGAGGAGGGCATATCTCGTTTTTCACGTCTCTCGGCATCAAAAATTCTAATGTCTCTACAACGTATGTTACTGCCAACGTTCACTATCTGGCATTTTGTTTACTAGCGGGCCATTTTAGCATTGGCATTAGAGCCCTAACCAAAGCCTTAAGTCTTATATAATAATTACAAATATTTCACGAATATGATAATTTGTATGTTTCTTTAACTGATTACGACAAAGCGCAGAGGGATCTCTGTCTAAGGGGAAGGAGGATTTTCTAAGAGAACCTGAAACGTACTTACTTTATTTACAGGCAAATCAAAGAAAGTAGCCTTCAGACAGACAATCTGCTGGGATTTGAACTTGCGACGGACATTCAGTGTTCAGCTACTTTAATAAGCGCATTTGCTGTAGAATCTCCAAGAATACATTATCGATTGTTAACGTTTCAGTACTTAGTAAACTAAAGCTGAATACTATAAAATTCATTGAAAGAGAAACTGATGAATTAAACATGTTGACAAATTTTCAATCTTATATACAACAATGTATTCTTTTATTAAACGAAGAGCCGTTATTTCGCAATTAGAACGGAAATTTAAGAAGTCCCCTTATAGAAAAATGTAATTTGCTATTGCTATTCCGAAGTTCTTATTAATTCTAAATAGTTTTGAACACTTATATATTGCAGATGATTATCTAAAGGTGCATTTTATTTCTTTTCACGTTTACATTACTGTATTTATTTTGGTCTGAGAGTAGAAGATGGCAATTCAGAATTATAAACTCCAAATAATTTTAGTTATTACTTTCTTACAAATTAATCATAAGTAATTAGATATGTGTTGTTTTTGTGGTTAGTTGCTGACTGGCCAGAGCCTGAACCGGTAACTAATCATTAATAGAAAGTTTGGTTTGGTTTAATTGATTATGGCAAAGCACTCGAGGCTATCTGCCTAAGGGAAGGGACCTTCTTGGAGTGCCTTCTAAGGGAAACTAGCTCGTATACACGTTACCTATGAGCCAAGCACGAAAACGGCAGCCAGCTCATTCACTGAGATCGAATCCCGAACCGAACTATCAGCGTTCAGGTCCCTCTTCATCAGGAAGAAAAATACTCTGTCCAATTTGTTTTTCTTCTGACGAAGAGGAACATTCAAATTCAATATTGCCCCACTTGTTAGCCCTCGAAGTGTATAAAGTTTCATTTAAATGTGTATCAAAGTTGTTCTTCTGCCTAAAGTCCATTTATCATTTCCAAACATTAAAAACTTACCAAATAGATTGCTATTCCTGATACAAAAATAAATTTATAGAAATATTTTGATTTATTTGGAAACAGGAGCCATGAAAAATTAGCAATGCCTTCGCCGAGACTCGAACCACGGACCTCTTGAATACGCGCCGAGCGTGTTGGCCGCTACCCACGAAGGCATGCCAAGAAGGCTGGAGAAATACGTTATAAATTCATCTTTCTTTTGAAGGTATTTTTAAGGTAGTACTAAGTATTTTAATAGCTGTTTTTCACAAATGCTTACACATCGTATTTAAATATGTTTATTATAAATCTCTCATACGTTTAAAAATTTAACAGTATTTATTTTATGTTTCTAATTCTCAATGCGTTTGGTACTCATTCTCAGATTGTCGAAGATTTATCATCAAAATATTCTCAGCGTAAATCTTCCGCAATGCAGATTCTAAGATTAATCAACAACCTATCCTCCATATGAATTTTGCGCAATATATCTTCGACATGAATTTTCTGAGCTTAATGCTTCTGAAAAGGTCACAAATGCCAAAGACGTCTCCTAAAGCCTTTAGCAGTGTGCCAAAACCTAGTCATAACTCCTGCCCATTTCTGAGGTTACTTGCTCTGACAAGTACTGTCACCTCATTTCCAATGAGATTTTGAGCGAAGTTTAATAAGTCAATGGCTTCATGTCAAACTAAATTATAGGAAAGTGATTTCTTAGCAGGCTCCATGCTAATCCAGGATAGATGTCTATTTCAAGAGATGAGAGACCACTTGATTAGGGTAAGTAATTTATGAATGACAACTACATTTGCATAATGAAAATGCACAGCAGATTGCGCAAGACTGAACGCAACTGCCGTCATCATGATGTCGTTTGCAGATTTCAAAATCTTAGTGGACGTGGTGAATTACTAAAGTAATTCATAATATGTATGTCAGGAATTATTTCTTGGTATCAGTTTATTGATATTTCGGAATATAACTCTTTCTAATTCAAACTATGGAAAAGATAGAGAAGTACAGTACAACTCCAATTATCCGAACTCCGACTATTCGAATCGCTGATTATCCGAATCGCCTTCAGAATTTATGAAAAAAATAAGACGGAAACGTATTGCGATTCGCAAAATAATGATAATGCAAAATAATTTTAAATGATAATTAACTTATTGAAAGTGTGAGAGAGGAAAGTGTCGAGGAAGAAGATGACTTTAATGTCGAAGTTGAAGCAGACACGAGACCATCAGGTAGTGAAGCATTTGCCACCTTGAAACTGTATTGAAGTGGATAGAACGTCAGCCCGAGTGTAACCACATGCAAATTCTCATTATCAAGCGGACACGCGGCTTGGCTGCTCGAAAATGGATGAAGACAGTTAAACAGCTCACTTTGACCGAGATGTTCAGCAAGCTGTGACCTTCAGCACTTGTAAGTACTATAGAATACACTATATAACAAGTACGTAAAAGCGTTGCTTATTCATTTTCATTAATTAAAAAATCTTTTTCTTTAAAATTAACTTTTTTCTTCCGTTTTCAACATACGGTATAATACAGTAACTAGCTAAAGCGTACGTAGACTCTTCCTTCGGAAAAAATCCAATTATCTGAATTTTTGATTTTCCAAATGAGGTCCGGTCCCATGTGGGATATAAACTGGAGTTCTACTGTATGTGAAATTAAAAACAAATAAGGATTGCAATCGGATCGGAGTATCTTCTAGTTTTACATTATAACATGAAAACATTTCTTCGATCTTTATGACCTCAAATGAAATATGTTTGTTACACGCAAAAGTCAGAAAAACATCAGTAACAGACATAATTGTCAACAACTTTATTATGTTCCTTAATTAATCCTTGATTTGAAAGTACTTATTGAAAATGATCCTGAAAAAGGTAATTTTTTTCTTTCGAAAAAGAAAATCAAACTTTTTTTTTTTTTTGCCACTCAAAACGCTGCTCGTCATTAAAAATCTATGCAAATATTTTATTCTGATTTATTCTATTATTACTTCTTATTCTATTATTCTTTTTATTTCTTCTATTTAACTGTTCATTTTTTCATATAATTTGTATGGCATGTTTTAAAGCATAAAATTTATGTACACTGAAATGTTTCGCATCGAAAAGACTCTGAAAGTCATAGTCTTTAATCAAGGTATCATGCGTAACAGTATGGCTACAATGAGAATTAAGTTGGAAAAATTTACGAAGTTTTGCAAAATTGGTAATCTTACGGTGTTCCGCAAATCTTTGAAATGTAATCAATACTTCAGTTTAGAGATTAGATTTCGAATGTTCTAGATGTGTCTCTACCAGATTCGTTCATTTTAAATGTAACAAGATTCAATTCAGCCTCCACAAAGACATTAGTTTATCATAGATTTTACTAAGTATTTCTTTTTGAACTTTTAATGTATCATTTAAAATTTAAATCCTAGTAGATTTACTTTGTTTGAGTTTTGTTTTGTTGAGTGTCATTTCAGAGAAACAGTACAGAATTATTTCCTGTCTTAGAAACTTTATCAATGATATTTTTAGATGTTAGCAAAGTTATCAAATTTATTACCAACCGAACACTTTAATATCTAGTGCATTATTGAGAATCAATAAAATACACGTTTTTCTTGCTATTTGTGACTTTCACACGACAAGATCAAAATCGAGAAATGTTACGATGAAAATTAATTTCATTTTTCTTTAATTAAGGGAATTAACTACACAATTGAACTTTATATACAAAGCTGATTCTCAAGGATGATTTAGTCAACAAGTTGCAAGAAATCAAACTCTAATAACTTGCCCTAAGTTCAATACCTAGTAGAAAACAGGTCATGAAGTCTGCGTATAATAAACAACATGTTCTGAAGGAAACAGATTTTTTAGGAAGCTCTTCAAGAAGGCCATCCTGTAAAAGTCATCAGTCAATAAAGTTTTGTTAACCTTTCCTATAAGATCTAGCCTTTTTAGGTCACATAAACTAAGCTACATCCTACTAATGAACCTGGCGAATTGTCGCACAGGCGTGAAATTACACCAGCACAGAAGAAGGGTGAATATAACCCTTTAACGCTTCCAACTATGAACAGAAAGGCTCGTACTTCGTGCTTTACAATAACACCAACTACTTGCGGGGGAACTTGAAAGCTATTACACAAATCAGTTCAAGTCTAAATAGAATAGTGCAGAATTAGCACGTTAAGTTACACGGCTAACTTAGGTTGACTCAACAAACCTAACAGGGGTGACACATTATCCGAAATCGACAAGGGCGCATTAGCGTAACAGCAAGATCAGAAACGAAACGTGCGCTGGCTAGCGAGAACACGCTCTGAAAAAACTCAGAAATTCATCCGTTTAAATACTCACTTCAATTCATCCTTGAAAAGAAACACAAGGAAAAGTTGAAGAGTTCAGAAAAGCTAATAAAAATTTGAATAATATGTTGACTTTAACTGAAGGAAATCCTACACATCTTAATTCAACTAAGGCGACAACCCGTGATCAACCGAAAGGCGGAAGGATCGGATATTGTACATAGTACACATCAAAAGCGATTATAACCTCTAATCTTGCTACTTCAATGCGGGCCTTAGTCGTAGGTCATAGGTCATTCCTATTTGAATGGTCTACGGCTGATAAGGCCTTTACCAGTAAAATTTTTGTCCACTCCATAAGGCTTTAGATAAATGAGTAAATGAAATCCATGATCCGTCCTTTAAATGAATGATAGGCGCAGACTTTTTATTTGAACTCTCTCTTATACCCCCGAGACAGAAACGCGAGACCGGGCACTCGTCTCACCACGGGTCTTGCAGACAACTTCAGGAGGAGGCAAACTACAGACACCGTTGTTAACCTGCAAGTCTGACTAGGAGTCAACCACTAAAGTTACTTTTCCTAAGAAAAGTTTCCATGTTCTTTGCTAAAACGATACACCAATTTATTACTGAGACAGCTCTAGGAAACGAAGGTAGAATTCTTGCCACTTAAGTTTGAAATCTGAGGATAGTATAAAACTCAATAAATTTACACTGGATTCCTTGAAGTTACACCAGTAAGTATCAGAAATCGGCATATCTAAAATTGGGGAACAAATCGTGATGACAATATAAAGGCATACTCATAAAGTATTCAGACAGTGGCTGTGATATTATCTGAATGTATAATAACTGGAAACTGACAATTTGAATAAATTGCTTCTATTTCTGTTAAAGCATATGTAATGTTATAACATATTTCTCCCACCTTCTTAGCACGCCTTCGCGGTGTAGTGGTCAGCACGCTCGGCGCGTAGTCGAGAGGTCTGAGGAAGTCGCCCTTTAAAAGGGGGAGTATATAAGGTATTTCTCCCGCCTTTGTGGTGTACTGGCCAGCACGCTCGGTGCGTATTCGAGAGATCCGTGGTTCAAGTCCCAGCGAGTTCATGCTCATTTTTCATCTCTCCTGTTTTCAAAAATACCTAATGTCTCTACAAAGTATCAAAACGTAACAAATGTATGTTAGTTTTGCCATTTTTACTTCCTTGTACGAAGTAAAGAGAAAATATTGTAATCGCGAAAATTTCGGGTATCATATTTCAACAAAAATATCCATTTTGACCACTATCGAATGTAATTTAAGGATGTTTTTGTGTGATATCGGTACTTAAGGACAGACTAAAGGACTCTTTTTCCCCCAAAAAAATATAAAACTGATTTAAAATGGATTCTAAAGAGATGTTTTCATGGCGTCTGTGCATACGTACGTATGTATGTATGTATGTATGTATGTATCTCGCATAACTCCAAAACGAGTAGCCTTAGAATCTCTGTATATAGGACTGCTATAACATGTGGATGTGCACTTCCTATTTTGGTTGCAATCGGTGGCACCAAAAGTATATAACTATATGTATATATAACTCTCTGTTACTCGTCTCAGTGAGCTCAGTTTCTTTATTCTTATATGTTGGTAAATTGTGCATTTTTTGCATTAAAATGATTGAATTATGTTGTTCTTATCTTCTAATTAAGCTTTTATGCCTTTAGTTAACTTCCACGAAATAGCTGTAGAATTATCAACAATTTAAAAGTTGCTTAAGTGCGTTTAGGCCTAATTTTTTTACCATAGCAGCCATATTTGTTTACACCTGAAACTTAACAGAATAGTGGATTTGTTGCCATCTAGATAAACTTTTCGCAACAACAGAGTAACGTCTTCTTTTATTATTGTAAATTAAATTATGCTAAATCCATTCTGGAATTATCATTCAAGTTTTTAAATTATCCCATATATTGGTTCAGCATAGCGTCCACAAAAAATTAAGTCAGTTTCTATGCCTTCAATGTCTTTTTACCGAGTGAGACCAAAAGTAAACTTTCAGTTTTGTGCACCGAAAAATCTGCCTTCTTGCCCGCTGCCGAATTACTTGTGTTTGCGTAGAAACTGTAATTTTAATTGTAAAAATATTTTTTAATTGTTTTAACTGTATTTGGTGTTTTTATGTTCTTCCGTATCTTTCAATTTTTCATATAGGTATTTTGAGTTTTTACGTATTTCTGCCTTGTCGTGAAGTGGGAACTGAATTAATTGAATGAGAAATATATCTCTAACGAAATTCGAGGAAATAAGTTTAAATGAAAGGCAGGAAAAAGTGCGTACAATTTAATAGTACGTACAAGAAAGTCATGTGGTGTATATATTAGATTTTTTATATATCTATATCATACATGTATTTCATTTCTATTATTCTGAGGTTGCGGCTATTGTCGTGCACCGCTCTCCTTTTTGGTATCGCCTTTCCGGCCATTTTCAACACGACATCATCAAGATTTATACCCCACTTTTCACACACAACTCATAGTGAATTTTACGGTTTTCGATCCACATGGTTCGATAACGACCTATGAAGTGGCTTACCTTTGTCGCAATACACCTCATAATTGTACATATAACATTAAACTAGCAAGTGGAAATTTTTTATAACCACTTATGAAGTGCCATTCAGTATGTTTAAATGAAATGAATGTTTAAATGAAAGAAACACATAACAGCAACGAAATAAACATGATACACCCGTGAATTTTAAAATAAATGGAGCGATGTTATTTCAACCTATGCAATTATATGTAATTGAACATTTAATGTTTAAAAGTCTACGTATCCTCTTAAGATAAATCGGTGTGAACCGACCAGAGAAAAAAAATTGGCGATAAAAAGTTTTCATCACCCTGTTGAAATCGTTTCACTTTCCCTGATAAAAGAAAATCTAAGAATTCGTTAGAGATGTTAAAGGTAAAGCTTTCGTTTGGAAAAGCAAAATCTTGTTCAAAGAAAAGCAAGAAAAACTTCTAACGAAAGATAAGAAACTTGCGAAAGGAAAAGTAAAGCACTTTACTCCTGATGCAGATTGAACGTAATGAAATTTTAATGGCAAAATAAAAATCGAACTGCTTGTGATAAAGGTAAATAGCGAATGCTTATTCAAACATCTCACCATATAAAACATTCAAGAAAGATAAGATGAAGCTATCAGGTTTCAAACTAAATAAAATGTTGGACTAAATAAAAAGTCAAATAAGAGACATGAATTTTTATTCATGTCTGTTACATGTAACAGAAAACCATATCAGAATACCAAAATAGAATTTGCTATATAACTAAACACAGCCGCTTCGGGAAAATGTGGAGAAACACAGTGGATATACTTTCGCATATATCGACATAAATATAAAACCGAAATTAACCATTAGAAAAATGCCCTAATGGAAATATTAAGGTGAAGTGTCTTTCACAGTCGAACAAATGGAATGTCCTTGACAGAAAATCGAATGGAGTCTTCCAGACAATAAAGAGATTACTGTATTTATGATTAAAAGAGAAGTGAAGTACTGTTTAACAAAAATAAAATTAGTACACAGAGAAATGAAAAAAAGGAATGCGATAAAAATGGGATAATACTTCTGAAAAAAAAATAGTTCGGTTTGATGATAACACCGAGCAAAAGAAACAGTTCAGTTATTGCATGCAACTGAGGATTTATTCATTTAATCTAGACCCAAACACAAATGTGTACGTAATAAGCACTTTAGATGATATTGTAGAGACATTAGTGTATTGAAGCAGGAAGTCATGAAAAATAAGCATTGCCCTCGCCGGGTCTAGAACCTAGACCTCTCGAATACGCGCCGAATGTGCTAACCGTTACACCACGAAGGCATGCTGGAAGAAGGGAGAAATTACCTTATAATATTTACATGTAGAAAAGATGAAACAGGGTTGTTGGATGCCTGGTGAAGTTTTCCTTGACAGAAACTGTAAGCCTTGCAAATCATATATATTAGGCATAATTCGTAGAATAACAAAAATAATGAAACAGTACAAGCTGCAAGATGGGGGCAGAGGCTGAGCAGCAACTTCAATTATACGTTTCCCATACTTATAGTATCATCGCTGGCGATGGTAGAAGGAGAGATATATTTTATCTTGACGCAGGCAGACAGAAGATCATGAAAAGAGTGAAAATCATGCGCATGATATTAGATTCAGAATGATGAACTTGCTTTATTTATCAATAAATGGAAAGGCCAGCACATAATTAATATTGATTAATAAGAAGATTTTCACTTTTATCATTATTAAAAACAAACGTCACCTGCATTATATAAGAATCACACGACAGTTGTTAATTTTAATTTAAGCACTTCAGAAAGTTTACTGTTAGTGTTTTATTATTTATAGCATTGAAAGAGGAAGTAAGCAAGTTAAAAATATGATATTATTGCAAAGTTAATTAAATGAAAAAATTTTAAAAAAAGTCTGAAAAAGCTTTCAAGTTTTATATTACTCCCAAAGGGGTGTTCTTTTAACGTTTTGTGTGTTAGCTTTATTTATTAAATATTATGTTCTTCGCACTTAAAATTCAATTCAACAGAAATAACACAAAGTATTTAAAACAGCATATCTTTAGAACTTCCGATACACAGTCTCGCGCGCTGGAGATTAAAATGGTTTTTCCCCCGTATAGTGTTGCCATTACTTGCCTTGAAATCGTTGACTTTCTTAATCCAAAACTCATAAATGCTTTGCAAAATATGAAATAGATAATAAAACATATCCCAAATTCCAAATTTGGGCTTCCAGATGCCCATATTCGGGTGGAATCACACGTTATTACAAATTGGATGACTCTAGGTACCGTTGTTTTATGACAATGCGAGAAACACACATATGCTTTTGCAGATTCTTCCTTATTTAATTTCTTTAAATGTAATACACAGCTCTAATATTTGGTGCCCACCAGTTTAAAAAGTGATTCGCCGTTTATAGCGAATCAACGCAAATAGCCAAAACGAAATTAATATCTTTCTGGACAAATTGCTACTTTGGGCTACTTAGAATTTTAAAATTTAAAGTAAGAATTTTATCTTACCTGTAAATAAACATGTTTGTGATAGAATGCAGATTGTCTGAACTTGAAGTTCATTGAAAAATAAATTATTGAAAGAAATTTGGTTACAACTTTACATCTTTAAACATAGCATTGGAATTGTAATGCTATCATCGTTTTACTTTACTTTACTGCGACAATACAGTATCCGATCTGATCGGGAATGATGTTTATCAATATGTTTTGTAACTCTTATTCGATATTGGCTTTGAAAAACGTTTTTCTAATCTTCTCTACGTTTTTTAAATGGAAAAATTTAATTGACCATCACCAAACAAAAACAACTTTTATATTTAAAATACAATAACACGCCGAACAAATATTAATTTAGAAAACAAATATTAATTTAAACTAGTCCTGTGGAAATTTGAAAATATAACGCTGATTTCTGCTGTTTGACTTCTAAATTAACCTTTATATTTCTCTAAGTAGCCACTCGAGTTCCTGTAGTACATAGGAATTGAAATTCCCAATAGTGCAAAATGTGAAACAATTATTGTTAATTAGTGAGGAAATGATTATTTTGTCACATATTCACAGTACTCATTTATTGTTCACGTTGTGGATGCCTATTGACAGCATTTAAGCTGTAACCAGCTATCTATAACTCTATGTGAAAGTGAAATTGTTCTCTTCACCCGCAATGCACCCTTCTTCCATCACAGCACATTGACTCTCCCAGCATTTGTTTGCACCCCCCAGCATTGGTCTTGAGCACAATATGCACCAAAGTGTGTTATGTGGACTAAGTTACTTCCGTCAGTGATTAATGAATCCTGGCCGATATGCTAACTGCCCCAGTGGATCGGCTGCCTCGCTATCGGTGGAAAGAAAGGAATGTATGTCACATACGACACTAAAATAGATATTTCATTAACAATAATGATAGAGGAAATAAATGCCATCCGTTAGAAATAATGCATATTATGTGAAACAAATATGTTACCAATAAAATCAGTCTTATATATGAAAAACAGAACAAGATGAAACAGAAAAGCACGTGTAACGTCTTAAAATTTATCCGATTGGTATGAAATGTATAGATTTTATATGAAAGATAAATTTACCTTATGCCTTATCAACATAAAGATATCTTACGCCGCATAAAATGGGAAAAATTACCAGGCTGCGTACAATTTGATGGTTAACTTAGGTCTCTATGAACGATGATTGGTCTTAACTCGTATCAACTAATTTTAAAGTCTTTAGACCCTACTAAAAGACTAAAAGTTATCGCTCCGTCTGTAAATGTCATATGGAAGTATTAAATAAACTTTTTAACAAAGCTTGAATTTAGAACAAAGCAAAACTTGTGCGTATAATCAAACTCCGCCACTTACGGGTACTAAACAGTAGAAAATTGAAAATATAATCTAATATGGATCTGAATGAGGAGAATATTTAGATTTGATTTTGTTGGGCCTTAATAACCCAAAACTTGATAAAAGATAAATGTTGACTTACCCAAGTATAGTACAAAAAGAGAAAGCGTATTATCTTATTATCTTCACTTGTGATACATGTATGATACATGTGTGATGCATGTTGTGATACAAGCTGTGATACATGTGTGATATATGTTGTATTAAAAATTCAGATATATATATATATATATATATATATACAGATATATATATATATATATATATATATATGTATATATATATATATCTATATATGTATGTATGTATATATTGGTCACAAGAAAACTAGATAACACCAGTCCCAGAATGACATTCGCGAGTTCGTCGTAAAAGAAAGACCATCCAAGGAGTTGAAACTTTGAAAGATCGCCAAAGTCACGAATTAAATTTCGACGTGACGCCTCCAGCTATTTTTTAAGGTGACATTTTATTAACAAAAGCTGCTGCTTGATCGTTTTCGTGACTATGGCGTAAAGAATTTGCCACTGGATTCAGTTCTGAATTTACGAGTTCTTCATCATAACAGTGCATGCGACGAGCAAATTCTTGATAATGAATATTAAACATGTTTACAGGTATGCGAATAATAATCATATGAAGAAGCGCCAAGGACTTGCAGAAGAAACATTTGACTCCGAATCGGCGTGGAGAAAAGTTACCAGACATGTCTTGCAGCTTTAATTCACACGTGCGAGTACAACACTAAAGAAGGAATAGAGAGGAGACTTCAAAACCGGTCTATTTATAGTCCTTTTAGCCAACGTCCGTTGACACAATTTAAATGGAATTCGAAGTGAAAACGTGAGGGCTTGCCTTTACAAATCATGCGGGGCCTGGGACCACACAAATGTTTCTAACTAAGCGTTAGCCCAAATCTTGTGATGACGCGATTTAAAATCGATTAACGAAATGGCTAATACCAGAATAGTAACTGGCAGAGCTAAGTGAAAGAAAGAAAAGAGGCAAGCATCGCTACCAAAAGCTCGATATCTAAAGCATGCAAAACCCATGCTTTAAATTGCAGTCCTAACTCCTTTGCCTCCTGGCGAGGACAGACGAAAAGAAGAAATTATATTACAAATCAAAATCATAAAAATGGGTTAATTATCGTAAAATATATTCTGAAACATGGTTATTCCTATACTTACTTTCCAAGCCTAAAGTATAAAACAACAATTACGTAATACAACGAATACTCATCAAAAGCTAATAAAAATAACTTTCTAGCGATACCGATTTCACCAAGTTTTCACACATTTGAGGGCCAATGAAAAATCTAATTAAATAAGTAGAAACGATCATCAGTTTATTAAAAACACACTAGATCGTAAACAGTATTGATATATTTAAAATGTACGTTTTGTAAAATAAAGCAGAATTAAGCTATTTCAGGAACCATTCAAGGAAGTTTTTTTATATTCTTTCTTGTTACCATAAAATATTATGGTATCTATTTCAGTGCAGTGGGAATAAGAATAAACAATTTCAAATGAATTATCGAACGTCTAGTTCAGAAGGCTGAAACACATTTTCTTCAGTATTCCCCGATGGAAAATTCACCATTTTCCAGACTTCAAATAAATTCGCCTCACTTATTATATTTGTCAAAGCCTGGACAGTAGCTTGGGATTTGCAGAGGTTTCTGAGGCTCTCCATCAAAGAGTGAAAGAACACACTCTTCATCACTGAATCAAATCACGTACCTATAAACGATGTAGGATTTCTGCGAAAAAATATTTTCTTGAATCCAAATTTCCCGTATCTTATTTAAGGTATAAAGGAAGCTTATATTCTATATCTTGTAACTGAAATTTTATATATTACCTGCTCTTATTTTGAACAGAAATAGAAAATGGTATCTTCGGCATTTATATTGTTCAGATTGAAGAACGGATCCTCTCCTTTTTTTTAATATTTATAAAACTACTCAACTTATTATTAACTTTGAGAAATGTAATAACGAAACTTTTATTTCTGATATTTATAAAACTAATCAACCTATTATTAGCTTTGAGAAATGTAGTAATGAAACATTTATTACGGACATGTTTATTATTTAGTAAGATGTACAACGAAATGTAGTTTTACGAATTTTTCCAGTCAGCAATCTTGTAGAAAAGAAAGTATACCATTTAAAAATTGTGTTTTGAAAT
>KK119982.1:505312-569066 GCA_000611955.2 Stegodyphus mimosarum
AAATAAATTCCAATTTACGAATTCGTAATATTTAAGTAATATTTATTTTTTTTAATTTTAAAGTTTTAGAGAAATTTTAAAAGTATTAAATAGTATAAGGAAACTCGACATTACATTTAATTTCATCTCTACTTTCGATTTGCATGTGCATAGCAAGAAAGAAACACGATGTCTGAACGGTTGAAAGGAGTGTGGGATAAGCTCATTCCCCCTGAAGAGTCGGTGTTTTTTCATTATCTTTTCAATAGTTCGTTTTTAAGTAATTTTCTTTATATGGCTATAATTATTATTAGCATTTCTTGTATCACAATTTTATGAATATCCAGTGCTATTAGCCATTGCTAGTAAAGCATTTTTTCCATAACAATTTTCCTTTTACTATTTAATACTTTTAAAAATGTTTCTAAAAATTTCTTAAATTAAAAAAAATTAAATATTACTTAAAAATTATGAATTTATAAAACAGAATTTATTTAGACCTCAAATTGTAATTCTTTTACTTTATTGGCTTTCTTAATTTTAATTTGAAATATAGGAATTTTAATAGAAGTATTCCCCTTTAATTATAATTATATATATATTATAATATATATTATATATATATGATAAAAATATGTCAATCAAAGTTATCACATAAAAAATAATTTAAAATAGCAATAGTCTTTAGTTCCCTCTGTCTATTTTAAAAACCATAATAACTTTTCTGGACTGCGTCACTTATAAATCAATCCATCTCGAATGGCTTGTGTAAAGCTAATGACGTAGCTAATTAGGAACCTAAAGCGTGTAGAACTGAAACCTTTCCCTTAATAAATAACCTAAAGCCAAACTTTCTCTTGGTGAGCTTCTATATTGGATAATTGCGCCCTAGCTTGCTGGCGTTTTGCTTAACTTCTGCTAGCTATTATCCATGGCACTAAAAATATACTCCGCATAAAATTGTGGGGTGTATAGCGCACCCACAATCATGATGTCCAACGAAAACGAATATGTGTCCTAAGAATTAGTTATTAAGGAACAAAATTATGTGTGAAGTTTACGGCTACGCATGCCTTTGAGTATCAGCTTTTTAACTACGCAGTAATGCCTCTTCAAGTTAAAACGCACAGAATCATCGCAATTCCAATACAACTTTCTCCAGGTCATAACATTGTTATGTAGTGATTTTTGGTTAGTTTAGAATTATAGATTAATGTGTAGTTAATTGCAGTTATTTGTTAATTAATTATTGAGTGAGTAAATTATATGCATTAATTTATGCTTATTCTAAATTTTTCTTCACGATTTGTATTGCTTATGTTATTGAATCAATTATTTGTATGCGAGTTAAACAGAGTTCTCGTTCTTACGTTACGCGTTCGTTGGTAATAAGCTTCGGGAGAAGGAGACAATGGGAAATCGGTTGTTTCTGCGTAATATTTTAAATTTAAAAATACTTCCTTTTTATTCACATGGTTGAAATTAGTACCTCTTAAAGAGAAAAAAATTACCCTTCTTATGAATCTACTTTCATGACTGTACGTCGCCCCGTTGGAGAATTATGCCCATTTAATTGCTAAAATTGTTGAATTTCGTGTCTAAAAATTTATTCTGCTATAAGCGTCGTTTCGGAGCACTTTTTCGTCAAGGTCATGTACTGCGTCCGCTTGCGTGGTACGGGTGTGGTAGGTTTGTCACATTCTTTTCCCTCACCCCTCCTTGTTGGCGAAGGGGGTGGCGAGGGTGGAATTTTTTTTGGTGTGAAGAAGGAAAAACTAAGTTTTCGCAGCACTGTTTTGTGTTTGGCGAGATTTGCATACTAATTCACCAAATTTGGTGATTTTCGGAAATTCTGGATTCGGGACGATTGAAATCGTCATGCAAGGCCATGTTCACTCTCTTTGCCTTGGATTCGCAGCTGAAAGAAGACGCTTCGATTTTTTTCCTTCCTCTGGAAGAGCTACTATGTTGACCCAGGGAGACCGGTAGAATTATGCCCATTTAATTGTCCGGGCTTCGTCCGGAAAAAGCGGCCTTCGGCTTGTTGCTTGCTCCCATTGAGGAAGAGATGAAGAATAAGAAGGAGATGTACTTCTATTGTTTTTCTTCGAATCTCAATGCATTTTCCACCAGAGCTTGACGTTCCTTGAATCCCGCTGAATTCGGCTTCGTCCAGATCTCTCACTTCGAAAACATCCATGCACTTATCATCATCCTACTAGGATGGGCCAGATTAACATCGATAGCTGGCAAGATTTACGTTCGACGGAGTGCCTTTTACTACTACATCAGCCTACTGGTTGTCTGGGAAAGAATTTCAGCAGATAAGTGCCTTCGTTTTTGTCCATAGTTGTAGCGTTTTGTAAAAGTAAATTAAGATTTAAAATTTCAATGATAACCGACACCTTTTGTTACAATGGGTAACGCTTAATTAAGCCTCAAAAGTTTTTTCCTTCGAGTGAGTTCAACCTAGTTTGTTCTGTTCCTCCTTTCACCAGAAATTTTAGTACGGCATTCAACCTTAATTCAGTGAACATGTATTTCTAAATAATAAGGATAAGTAAATTCACACAAATATTGGAAGAGATTTGATTAATTGAAGGAAAATTTCTAGCTATGATTTATTAAAGTAAGGAGTAATAATATGTATATTTAATTTCCAATTAAATTCTATTTAACTTTAGTCAAGGTTTTTCTGCTGGATCTTAAATCCAGGCTGTGTATTTAAGCAATTGTTGCACTAGTAATCTATTTAGGATTTTTAACCTTAACTTGGAATGTAATTAAAATTTATATATAATGGATTAAGACAGGATATTAAATTTGTAAACTTATCTAAATTTTACCTTTTTACTTTAAGTTGTTACTATTTTTGGTTGAGGATTAACTTTAACTTTTGCAAATTAAGGAACGATTAAAAATTTAAATTCTACTTTACCTTTAATTGAGTAATTGAATGTAGGGTTAAATGTAATCATTTTTCTCCAACGGGTCTACATGAGTATGTAATATTTTTCTAACTGCCTAAGGGATTTGCTAAATTTATGTATGTAATTTTTACCTGAGTAAATTAAGAAATTTCTTGAACTAAGTAATCTCTATCAATATTGGTAAAGACACCATGCTCGGTGATTCATTAAATTCCTGTGTATTTGTATGCTGGCCAGCAGAGTTTTGATAACTGCATATGAAATTTTAATATTAATTTTTACGGTGTAAATTTTTGATAACTTCATCTCGGTGCATATTTGAAACTAACAATATATACATTATAATTCTAAATGCATTATTTTAATTAGTTGTAACAGTACACTCCATAGATCTAGAAATTTAAGTTGAAAGATGAGTGTCTTCCTTTAATGCTGCAATAAATATCCTTGGTTATATATATATAATTGATTCAGAGTTTTTCTTATGATGACTTGTGTGAATGTTCTTAACACCCGTACTCCTGCTTGGTCTTAGGGGTTGTTCGGGTTAGTAAAACACAACGCAATATGAATTTTGGTTTTGATATTATTGTAGGCAAATTGTTGTAACAGTTTGTATTTAACATTTGGCACATAACAACTGGTGCCTTGATATATTGTAACGTAACAACATCACACTCACCACACATCTATATGCATATGATACTGTGAAAGACCGAAATTGGAGAATGTCGACTTTCACCGGAGAATGCCAACATTCACCAAATACGTCGGTGAAAGATCGAATATAACATTGCATTCTTGTACATTCGACAATCACAGATATGCTCTGATGTAGGTCGAAAAGAGAGGCGACTGGCTGTTTCCCATAAATGCAGTTATAAAAGCATGGGCCTCTTGTGCAATTCTAAGTCTCATAATAGTTTAAGTTGTTGAAATTAATCAGATTTGAATCACATAATTTAGTAAGTTTTTTATTACTGTTATTTTATTTTCTCATTTACTACGTACTGTATAATTAAGTAAGTTTTTTAACTTCTATTATTTTCCTTTCTCATTTTGAATGTATTGTGTGTTTTAAGTACTTGTGTGTTTTTTCGCGACTGAATTACGGAGAAGAAAATATAATATTCTCATATATTCAACATTCACCATTAGTACATGGTGAATGTCAACATTCACCGGTGTAAGTCAGAAATAAGAGTATTTAGAAAATATTTCGGACATACACCAATCGACTATGTGAATGTTGACATTCACCGGTGAAAGTCGACATTCTCCAGATTTCGGTGTTTCACCGTGTGTTCAACCTAATCCATTTGCGAGCTAAAAGGAGCAAGAACTGGGGGTAATAATGCAAAATAATTTTTAAATAATACGTTTAAAATGAATTTCATATTAAATTTTTAATAAACATAAACAAAGGACAAACTCTAGAAGCACAGTGGCAAATTTGAAGAAAAAGTGGGAAAAAAAAACCAAACCCAAAGCCAAAAAGGAAATGAGAAATGATTACCACTCGGTATGTGCTGGAGAAAATAAGCTATCTGAATACTGAATTTAATTCTGAATAGTTCAGATTGCACTAAATTCATTCAGTTTTCTCAATTGAGAATGAAAATATTTTTAGTTTTTCATAAAAGATATTGTATTATTCAAACTAACTTAAATTGCTACAAGTAGAGCAATAAATTAAAAATCTTTGAATAAATTATATTTGTGAGGTAATTGTATGGCTTTGTTCAGCTCAACACCATTTGTTGATAATGAAAGTAATGAAAGTTTTTGTTGAACTTAGTATGATAATCGAAAAGTGATTTCTCTAAGTGACGATGAAATGGTCGCCAGTCTCAGTGCTCTTGATCCAGTAGTGGCACATAATCGTGTCAAATCGCCATCCTCAATTTTACATACAAGCAATGCAATTCTCTCACCTTGATTCTGAAGACAAATTAAATCTTCCAGATAAAGAATGGAAATCTTTTCATTTAAATCGAGATTTAGATCTTCCTCACAAAATCTTTCCTGAGTTGTGACATCTGTTACGTAATGTAGAAGATGGCCTTTCACAATTTTAAATATGAGATTTTATCTAGCTTATCTAAGCAACCTAATGTTAGCGTAGAAAGAATCACCTCCCACATAAACCTCATGAAAACAAAAGTCACCAACTCACTTAAACCAGGAACTGTGAAAGACCAACTAATGGCAAAAAAGGGAATAAATAGATCTAATCAAAATTACTCCATACAAACATCTAAATTATGATTGGTACATGTAGTTCTACAAGGAAGTTGTCATAGAAATAAAGAAAAAAAGTTAGAAAAAACATTAAAACATATTTGTCATGCACATACTCGGTAAGAGGAAGCTACCAACCGAGCCCTGATGGAAGAACAGTTAAGCCAACGGCCTGCTCGTGTGGAAAAAAAAACTGTCTATCTGAAAGCGGAGAGAAAACAAAACCTGGGTACGAGAAGAAACGTGCTTGATGCGAGAAGGACGGAGGCTCGTGTGAAACATTTTGAATTTGTTTTTTTTTTTTTGTATTCCAAGAGAGAAGTTTGATCTGTTATTATTAAGAACTGAAAGGTGAAATGTAATAGTTGTGCGTTTTAATGTAATTGTGAAAAAAAATACTTTGTGAAAAGATAATATATATATTTCAATAAAATATAGTTCATGTTATTGTTAAACCTGCATAAGTGTGCCAATTTATTTTCTGCGGATAGAGTCGACCAATAACATTCATAAGTGGATGAAAACGAACCGGAAAAGATGAATTGGTCTAGGATCATGACAATATTCGTATATGAATGGGATTAAAATTCTGATTAAAATTAAATAAAAGATATTAATACTTATCAGGTTTTATATACGCTGCTATATTATATGATAAAATTTATTTTTGTCCGAATTTATTTAAGTTGCAATCCAATTTTTTTTATTTGTAAGTGGAAGCCCTTATAATAGATGGTAAACAAATGATTCTCTTTTTATATGGAAGTGTATAATATATGCAAGGTTATTATGAAGCACGTTTCATTAATTTCACTGATATTGTAAACATTTACAAAGATTATAAGCTAAATATATTATAAATATGATAAAGCAAACATGCCCAAAATTACATCAGTGAGAGGCATTTTTAAAATATGAAATAAAGAAAATAATTAATAAAAAAGTATGTTTATTCGTTACAAAACTCTGAGTGTTTTAATCATGGTATTGATTCACTTTTAAAAATAAATCACAATCTTTATTTCTGCTAGCATCAAAACATATATATCACGAAACTGTATTTGTAACTGGCTAATTTGCATCTATGCCAAATTAAAGGCTTTATGTGATGTGAAGTGGCATCATTTCCTAGAACTATAATTTGATAGGCCATATGGAGTGTAAATACCTTGATAGCGTGATATGACGAGTAAAATGAAAATAGTAATCTATAGATGTTTCCAACTACAAATATTATTCCTCAAAACAAAAGTCATCAATATCACTTGACAGAAATTTCACATGTCTGTACTTTATTTTAATGCGATGAAACATGTAACTGTTTTAAAAACACAGATTTTAAGCAACTTGTTTGATGAATTTTTTGTTAATGCTAGACGCATTTGTATAGGATTAAATACTTAAAACCAAACATACAACAAATACCAGATATAAAACAAAATAAAAGAAATTCACTTTCATTCGTTTCTCAGAATTATAAGTAATACTAATTTGAATAAATTAAATTACACCAAAACCAAAACTTTAAAATGCTTTTTCGAATGTTGCTCATGCAGAATTCATGTACTTTGAGTGTCAGCAATAAGAATTATTGAATTCATAGAAAGGAATTCTATGTGTCTATAAAATATTTTAAATTTCTTTTTTTAATCTGAGCTGAGCACGACTCAGAAGGCCAATTCAACCTTGTTAGTTGAACTTCACATCTGCTTTATAGTTTTTATAAATCTTTGTGCGATAGACACCCGCTCATTGTTCAGCTTATATCGGAAGACCTTCAGAAATGATTCACATGAAGTTCAGGTTACCGTCCATTTTTAGTACACATATTTCATAACCTACACATTATGAAAGAGGATAACATAAAAAATAGATAGTCTCCATATTTCATGATCTATAATTTGTGAAAAAGAAATATATTAAAAAAATGTTAAGTCAGCATTCTTCTGTTCTTCGTGTTCTTCTTCTCAGTCATGCAAGATTGATCAAGAAGAACATATTAAATTTGATAATCTAGCGTATATGCTCCTGTTTCACAGCCTATATGGTTCTCTTTGAAATTCAATATACATCACGAACCTCTATCCACTTCACATTTCTCTTTAAAAACAGAACATAGAAATATCCTTAATGTAGAAGGTATTTCTCCCTTCTTCTTCGCATGCCTTCATGGTGCAATGGTCAGCACTCTGAACGCGTAATCCAGAGGTGCGCGGTTCGAGTCCCGGGGAAGGCGTTACTCATTTTTTTACATCTCCTACTTCTCAATAACCTGATAACTCTACAGTGGCGCCGAAACTAAAAACGGTGGTGGAGGATGATTCTCCATCACCAGGATGGGTCCTCTGATCCCCACATGCCCTTTAAAAGAGGAAGTATATAAGGTATTTCTCTCGCCTTCTTCGCATGCCATTCGTGATGTAGTGGTCAGCACGCTGGACGCGTATTCCGTGATTCGAGTCTCGGCGAAGGTGTTGATCATTTTTCACATCTCCCGCTTCTAAATAGCCTAATGTCTCTACAAATGTTGCCACCCAACCGGGATAGTGGTTCTGATTGCCGTACCGAAGGGCCCGGGGTCGAATTCCGGAGAAGGCATGAATGTTTGTAATTGTATGTGTGCCATGGGGCCACTCGAAATATGGAGTGAGCCGAACGTCTTCTCGAGAGGTTAGTGGACAGAAGGAGGGTGGAAGACCCTTGGACTCGTCCCTCAGGGGTCCTTTGTCCTTTCCTTCAAAATTGGGGCCGGAACTGAGCAATGTCGTACTGTCACATGAGTGGTGCTCTTGCCAACGAAAGGAGCAATCTAGCCTCGTTGCCATGATGAATGCCATGATGATCAAGAGCTTGATCTGATATCAGACAAGTGAGATTAGCCACACCAAGAGCAATCTTTAATGTTAATTAAACAGTTTTTTCTTTTAAAAATGAATGAATGAAAGATCAGCCATTATGCGACGCAGGCAAGAAAATGTTTTGTTCAACTGTGACTGAACATAACTAACTGTTACTGATTACAAAAATACAATTTTGGTGCTTTTACCCTTAAAAACACAACTAGCAGTAGATCGTTTATTAATAAGTTTTTTTAGCCTATTAGTGACACATACAAAGGGAACTTTCAATTTGAAAATATAGTAAAGCGAAAAACGCGAGAAAAGTATATCTGCAGATGTTAATGACTCGCTTACGCTTACTTTTCTCAAACACGTTGCACTTAAAATGGCAGCGGTAGATCGTTATGAATCTG
Organism: Stegodyphus mimosarum; assembly: GCA_000611955.2. NCBI lineage: Eukaryota > Metazoa > Arthropoda > Arachnida > Araneae > Eresidae > Stegodyphus > Stegodyphus mimosarum. The sequence continues at coordinate 513,716 of KK119982.1, forward strand.
GAAACTGATCAAAGCATATCATCATATTTCTTTAAGAAAATTTAAATTATTTTTGTCAAGTAATTAACTTGCCCAGAGGAATATCGACATTCTTTTAATTTATAGCACGCATCGTGATAAATTTCTGTACTGACGGGATTCATTTCGCAATGATTTGTTTTTCAGGAATGATTTCCAAGTTGAAAAGTTTTTTAATGCAAGAAGGACCGAAAACTTAATAACCATTTCTCGTTCTCCAAAATGCCTCTAAAGTGTTCTCTTGCAACCACTGGAGGAAGGAGGAATTTGAGTCTTCAGGCATTTGGTGACATAAAAGGTAAATATTTTTGACACGAAAATTTATCTTCATTTCACGGGTTTGTTTTGATTGCTTTTTCATCGTTTTTGCAAAAGCGTCTCCTTTTTTATAACTTTAATCGCTGGAGCGAAGGGGCCTTTTAAGTGCTTTTATAGATTTTAGAATGGCAACATATTTTCTGCTCGGCGCCAAGGGAGTTGCAACAAAAACATCGAAATAACTGCGTCCATCAATTTATCGCGACAGAGCAGTCCTTTAGAAGATTAAAAAAATAACAGCCATAATAGAAAGCGATGAATAGCCGAAAGGCTCACTTTATTTCATCGCTTTAGTTTACACAGATTCGGTAATGGTAAATCAAAATTAAAATAAAGAAAAAAGGATTAGAATTACTTCGGGAGCATTCAAATTGAAATATCTCGCAGCACAAATTTTTTCAGAATTGATAAGAGGAATGAAATTTGCAAAAATATGAAAAATCGCTTTCTTAAAAAAATCAGTTTTAAATTTCGCTTTAAAAATACTTCAAACGTTCTCAGATGGATGTAAAATTAACTAGGAGAAGCAATGGTGAAAATAATCTCAAAAGTAAATGCAGAATTTTATTTGACTCCTGTAATGGGTTATTACAATTTTTTAATTGCCAGAATTTCAAGGAAAGAAATAAATTCAAGATCTCAAGCCCTGACGGTATCCATTTATTACATTTTTAGGATGAAGCATTTTTTGCAATACACATGTGCACAAATGCGAAGGTGTACTGCAAAAGTTTATATTTAGGTATTTCTGTTTTTTTTTTATTATTAAGTTAAACACTTGGTAAAAGAATGAGAAAATTAATGGTTAAGGGAAAAGAATACGATAAACATCCAAATAATAATTTTAATTAGTTTAAAAAATAAAACATTCTGATATCTCTAAGTTTAAGAAAGGTTTAGAAACTGCAATCTGATCTTGGTGTACATATTTAAGTTTAACCCCTAAAAACTATCTTAAACTTGCAATTCTGTCAACCAGTTAGTTTAAGAATTCATTTAGATTAGAACTTGAAGAAAAAGAATAAAAAATCTTGCATTCAAAACGAACTGTTCAAAACAACAATGCTAAATGATAAGAAAAAGTCGCTATGATATTATATTTAAAAAATCTGGTGCATCACTTCTTTGTTTGGCCTATTAAATTATACACAATTTCTGCTGCATTTCATTTAAACTTATTTCCTCGAATTTCATTAGAGTATATTTCTCATTCAATTAATTCAGGTCTCACTTCGCGGCAAAGCAAAATTACATGAAACCTCAAAACATTTTCATTAAAAATTGTGAAATACAGAAAAGCATAAAACACAAATAGAGTTAAAACAGCTAAAAACAATTTTTACAATTAAAATTAGAGTTCTTTCGCAAAAACAAGCAATTCTTGCCAGTGGGCAAGAAGGCAGATTTTTCGGAGCACGAAACTGAAAGTTTATTTTTGGTCTCACTCGGCAAAAGAGATACTGAAAGTGCAGAAACTGACTTAATTCACTAATCTACTGAGTTTCAAATGTACGCAAATAACGGTTCATTAGGCTTAACTCGCCACTTAAACTTTTAAATTGTTAATAATTCTGCAACTATTTCAGATTAACTACAGGCATAAAAACATCATCCGGAACATAAAAAACACACAATTCAATCACTTTTAAAGCAAAATATGCACAATTTACCGACGTATAAGAATTAAAAAAGCTAAGCTCAGCCAGGTAACAGAGTAGGAAAATATATATATACGATTGGTGCAGCCGATTGCAACGAAAAAGGGAGGTGCACAACTACATGTTATAGCAATCCCGTATACAAAATTTCAACGTTCAAGGGCTATTCAATAAACAATCATAAAGGAAGTTATAAAAATAGATATCATGTATATAAAAATAATCATATACAGGATGTACACTGCTAAAAATAATGGGACAGTTCTATATATCCCAGTCTACAGGGCCGATTGACGGAATTCAAATTGCGTTTTCCATGTCTCGAAAGCGCGACTTAAGATGTATATTAGATTTATGTATAGCTTTGTTCTAACATAGGTATTTTGACACAAAATCGGACTTTTTCTAAAGTAACATGGACATACCAATTTGTTTTTCATATTTCGATTCTACAACTCAAATTATGCCTAGATATTAAATTTTGTAATTTTTGGTGAGAAATTTTTGAAGAAATTTAAAACTTTTTCTTGGCGAATTTTTTTTTCAGTTTGCGCCAAGAATGCAAGTTTGCCAAGTTTGCCCTTGGCGAACTTCTTAATTTATAGCAACCTTTCTTCCTTTCCTTTTTCTTCATTTTCCACGAGCGGAAAAAAAGTCATCGTTCATGCTTTCAAATAATTTTAACAAAGTGTATAAACAGCATTTTCGTTATTATCTCTTATAATAAATACGCCAAATTTCAAAACACGTCGAAATGTAAATTCACGTATGTCTTAGAAAATTTTGAATAAAAAAATCCAATTTTTTGCAGGTATGCTTAGAAATACATCTACTTTAAGAAAATGTTGATAGGTTGTAATTCGAAATATTTTTAGAAAAATTTATAAAAATTATTTTAAAATAAATCATAAAAAATAGGCGAATTTTATTTCTAATGAACCTGAATTTCGAAATATGAAAGGAAATTCAAATAAGTTTAATAAAAAGAGAGATATTAATAGATATATATCAAATTCAATTTAACATTGAGTAGCTGAAGTTTTGAGAGATTTTTTTTAAAAAACTACACGAAAGAATTTTACAAAACTTGGCAGTTTGGCGTAATTTGAGTCGTAGAATCGAAATATGGAAAAAATTGGCATGTTCTTTCAGAGAGAGTCTGATTTTGTGTCAAAATACCTATATTAGAACAATGCTATATATAAATCTAATATATAACCTAAGTCGCGCTTGCGAGACATGAAAAACACAAATTTCGTCAGTCGGTCGACTACAAAAGGAGATACAGAACTGTCCCTTTCCCCTTTTTTCCCTCAGTGTACATGCGCAGTTAAATCTAAATTAAAGGGATATTTTTGCTAAAAGTATCTTTCGATTATTGCATTTCTTAAAATGCCCCAAAATTCAGTTCATTTTAGTAAACAGATACAATAATTGAAGGATAACCTAGGCTTTACATGATCTAAATATTATTAACAATAATTTAATGATAACGAAGATATTGGTTTTAGCTATTTAAACATATTTTAACTGTTTTTGTAAGAGAGTTTTATTGATCGCTGAGAAGATGCATATACTTTTTTTAGAGTTTAATAATATACTGGTTTCTTTTATTTGAAATGTAAACTATTATTTTTGTTATTATTCGCTTTATTTAACGTTAGCTATTGTTTGTAAAAATTCCTCTCTATTTTTATATATTGAAAAGCTTTATTAATAGTATAATAATTTATTTTGACTTCTTTTTCAATCCGAGGAGGACATACACTTTAACTGTTTTGTTATCAAATATTTTAAAAAAATTCTTTTCACTCTATTCTTAGTTTAGAAATAAGAGGTATTATTTGTATTTCTGAGACAAAAATTATGTTTAGTGTCTCAAGTATCATCGATACCTGATTGCCTGAAGTCTTTCTTCTAATTCTTTTTACTCTCTGAAAATTTCAATTTATTTTTAGTTATATACAAGTAAATTCTCTGGAGCATTATGTTTCATTGTTAATATATTTCGCAAACGTCTTGGATATTTCTTTACAGTATTAGAATTATGAATTGGTTTCAACTTCAATCATATATTTAATTACCATACCTTAGGTTTATTAATATATTTAATCCTTAGGTTTACCTTATCCTTAGGTTAATCCTTAGGTTACCATACCTTAGGTTTATTAATATATCATATATTTAATTACCATACGCATAATACAAATATTATGCGATTTTTTCTAATTCTCGTACCTTAGCTTTTACATGTGTGCGCAAATACCATGAAAGCGACTAGGAAAGGAATGTGGAATCTAAATGTATTTGGAGTTAGCTCAGTTACGAATGCAGTTATCTAAATTACTGCTGCAAAATAAAGACAGTTGCACGAAAACATTCCACGAAAAATTTATTTCAAATCAAATTAAGAACTTCAAACGGAAATGGTGATTTTTTTAACTGCTTCGTTGGAGCAATGCAAACCTTTTACAGATACGTATCTATAATATTAAATGAAAGAAATAATTCAGTCACTTCCACTTTACAGCTAATGAATTAACAAACAAATCTGAAATTATTATTATGTTCCAAAATGTACTTTGACAATGCTAATTAATCTGACGACTGATAACAAAGCTTCATTAAAGAGTATGTCAAATAAAATATCCAAGAACGAAAGAAATAAATGCATCGCATTTTCTTAGTTTTGCCAAGAGTGAGAAATTAAATTTGAGAGAAATAAGAAAACTTGCTTTTTAAAAAGAAAGAGATTAAAAATTAGGCAAATGTATCGAGAAGCAAAAGTATTCACTTTCTCAGTTCACGAACGCAAACTGTAAATTAAAGCTCAATAGAAGATAATCTAATTTTGTTAAGCAACGCTCTTTGGATGACAAGACTGTGCAAGAGAGAAAGTTTGGTTACTTAGTTGATATTAATTTATTTAAAATAAGAAGATTTCGCAAAAAATAACAATAAGGAAAAGGAAGAAAAACGACAATGAATAAATTAGTTCCTAGCAAGACAGAAAATCGATGTTCTCGAATTCCCAATTTAACCTTTAAACGTGAAAACTTTGCTTTATGTAAAAGCTGATACACTTTAATACATTGTTCTCAGGATTTGGAAGCTCAAATACTAGATACGCCTGTCAGCGGAATATTGCATTTGTATATATATTCATTTAAAGTATATGATTTGTATATATTCTTCTTTTGACATATTCACCGAAAGAGAAGGAAAAATCTTATTCACATTGAAGAAAGCTATAAAAATTAATAACTACGCAAACAAATGAAACATAAAATACGAGTATGAAACGTGTTCTGTAAATCCTGCAATAAAAGCTATTTTTCACATAATATTCCTGTTTTTCGCTTCATGTGCATATTTGCCTGAAATTTAACGCCTGATTTGAGAGAAAGTAGGCAGACATGTTTTAGACACGCTCTTTTGTTTGGATTTTATGTTGGGCCTACGTATTTTAATGATGTTTCTTAGGTTCAGCTTTCAGGCTGATATATTTTAACGATGACCATGAATACATAACATAAGTAAAAATATAACATACAAAGAGAAGAATATATTTTTATTTCTTCATGTAAAGTAGTAAGTAACAAAAGCACAAGAAAATTAATACTGTTACTTAAGAAAATAATTCATAAAAAGAAAACTTACCATGTTTCGTGATAAAACAATTTCAGCAATCGTTTTTAAGTATTAGAATTAGAAATTCATATTTATGCTTGCGTCGTCACAGGAAAATATCAATCATACAGGATCGTTTGATTTAATCGTTAAGATAAATGAAATAAAAATTTCCTAATTAAGTTTCTAATCAAATTATTACAGGATATTTTAAAAACTAATATTAGAACTGGAGCATCTGGGAAGAATAAAATGAGATTTCCTGACGTTTTCATTAAAAGAACCCAAAAATAATTCCTGAACGTTCTATCAGCATTCATTACAGGATAAAGCACGTAATAATTTAGGCAAACAACATCAGGAGAAAATGCATCCTTTAAACGGGAAAAAATGAATGCTAATTAATGAATTAATCAAAACGTAAGCAGATTTAAAGCTTAATTTTCGTATTAATAAATAACGTTAAATAGCCTGAAATCACTATTTTTATTTCCGTTTATAACAAGAGTTCACGCGGGTAAAAGCTCGCAACAGAAACAAGTCATCAGACAGAGATGTAAAATACTAATTAAACACTTTAGTCATTCTGTAGGGTCGAGAAGCACAGATATAGTTGAACATTCTACAGAAACACGCACATTCGGGAAGTGAAGACAATATTCCCTGATTTATATCCTAATGTTAAGTCCTTACAGCCAAACGCGTGTCCCAGCTGGTTACGTAATTGACGTATTCAGTCGATGAAGCTTTATTACGCGATCTCTTGGTTACTATCACCATCACTTGCAGAACTGTAAAACATTTTGCAAGAAAAACAATGCAAAATATTTTATGTGTAACACATTTATGCAGCTAATTCATGCCAAATTTGTGCTCTTGAGAATGATTGCGAGGACCTAATATTACATTAATGTTAATGCAAGAGTCAGAAGCCAACTACATACTAAATTACTGTTAGCATCTAATACTGGATATGAGTTCAAAGGATTTAGACAATTATACAACGCCAAAATTATCAGTCGCCCTTCCTAAAATTACAGATATAATTTTAGGAAAGCAATTTTGCCATATCACATTACTAAACATACCAGAAAATTTTAACATTAATAAAGACAGTAATATATTAATTCATGTTCCCTTCGTTTTGGCTAATGATTTTATTTGGGCGTATAAAATCAAACAGAATGAGCCTAAATATATTTGTTCAGCAGCAGGGCTTAATTTCTAAAATTAGAAGTGCATGAAAAGCCGTCAGGAAAGAGGAAGAAATATAAACAAATAAAATAATTAATAAAATAATGAAATAACTACTATTTACTTTTAGAATTTCATAAAATATAAAAAGATAAATAAAAACATAAATTAAAGCACGTCAGTGTAAAATTCAACATTAGCAAAACAGCCATCATATTTCGGTGCAGATTTTGATGAAATCTCTATCGATTTCGGAGGCGATCAGATGTATAACACTTTTGTTCAGGAGCGAAATGAATTCTTCTGTTTAAGCCAAAATAAGATTGCTGGTTTCCTAATTTTAAGATAAATAAAATTTAATAAATTATTCAATTAATGATAAATAATGTTAAATTAAAAATAAATATTGGCTTTCGTCTTATTTGGGGCTTTGGCTGGAATTGCAATTTCGCTGCAAAAACTAAGATCTCCGACTGAATTTAAGCCCTAGGTATGTAGTATAATGTGCTATTTCAAGGATGATGGAAACAAAGACCATTCTTTTTCCAGTATATTAATGAAAAAAAGATAAAATGGCTAAAGCATCAAAATGCAATAATGAAAATGTTAAAAAGAGAAACAAGAATAATAAGAAAACTTTAACGGAGGGCGTAGGTATGAAAACAAAGATAGAACCTTTCTGACCACGATCCTCTGCCGATGAAATTCTAGATGTGATGGGGGGGAAATTTCCCCCCGAATTTGAAGATGATCTGAGAGCAAACGTAAGGCTTTGTACAGCTGATAATTTCCATCCTCTGTATTTCGTTACATCGTTATAAAAAGTCTGGGTTTTCGTTATAAAAAGTCACTCACGTTAGACGTCTGCAATTAGAAGACTTGTAGGATGTGATCAGTCCCAGTAATTTCAGGAATGAAAATTCCCGTTGTTTCGGGAACCCGAATTTATGACATATATTCATTGGACTTCCTGAAGAGTAAGCCTGCTGTGGCATTTGGATGTTTCCCCCCCCCCTGAAAATCCATCCAATATTTTTTTCCGAAGGAAAGACAGGCATACATTCAGAAATCAGAATCTATTTTTTAAGTTTTACTTTTTTCAAAATAAAATTTTCGAGATAAAAAAATTCTCCTGAAACTTGGATTTAGTTACATAAAAAAACTGCTGAGCCCTATTATTTAGAGCTTCGGTGAACTTCGGCTAAAATTACGATTTATTTATACAATTCAGAAGCATTGGAGCCGAGGCATTTAAAACAGTATTCAGGGGAGAAACAGAGAAGATAAAACATCTTTCCTGCATTCCATTGGTATGAGAACCACCTTTAAAAGTAGTCTATACTAGTTTTTGATGATTCATAAATCGGTTATTTGAAACGCGATTATTTTTATTGTTTTAAGTTACGAAAATTATGCAAGGTTTTGATTCCGTTATATTAATCAGCGTACGCTCTATCAGAATACAAAGTTTTTAGATACATAAAATGTTATTTAATATCCAGGATTTCCTTCAGTTCTGTCAAATAATTATATTAATTATTAAAAACAGACTTGCCATGAATTTCATAAAATTCAAAACATGACATTTTTTATGTTTTCATAAAAAACTTCATCATTGTCCATTTAATATAAGGTTTTAATTTCCGATTACAAATTTAAAAAAGTATTAAAAAACATTAGTTTAAGCGATGCAGAATTGCAAAAAAACATTATAAGGTATTTCTCCCGCCTTCTTCGCATGCCTTCATGGTGTAGTGGTCTGCATGCTCGACGCGTAACCGAGAGGTGCGTGGTTCGATTCCCGGCGAAGGCCTTGTTCATTTTTCATGTCTTCTGCTGCGAAATAACCTAATGTCTCTACAGCATAATAGGTTCATTTAACATTAAATGACATGATCAAAATTTCGATCATATAATATAAAATTAAGAAAATACAAAACGTATTAAGTAAAAAAAAATAGTCTGATATAAGCCCACAAAGCAAAATAGTTATGTTTTTCACGCCTGGAATAATATAAGCATAATATGGGAAATTTCAAGTAATTTTATGTTCTTTTGAAATGTTTTTATATCATAATTAATAGATAATAAATTTCGAATTGTGAAAAAAGGAATCCAGTAAGTTAAATAAAAAAGAGATGTTAATAAATATCTACCAAATTCAAATTGAATTAACATTAAGGAACTCAAATTTTGAGAGATAATTTTTAAAAAATAACTGACGCGATTTTTCTAAAACTTGGCACTTTGTCATAATTTGAGTCAAAGTCTGATTTTGTATCAGAATACCTATGTTAGAACAATGTTTTATATGAATTTAATATATATCCTAAGTCGCGCTTTCGAGACATGAAAAATTTAAGTTAAACTTCGTCAATTGGTCAAGTAGAACAACAAATATAGAACTGTCCCCCTTTTTTTTGTGTGTGCAAGGTGTACATTATTAAGGTTACATTTCTCCTCTTTCCTTAAATACTTCTTTGAGTATTTAGTAAAGGTAACTATACGAATGGGGATAAAGAAATTAGTAACTTAATGAAAATGTATTCTAGATTTTAAAAACAGTTTATGGATACCGGTGCAGCTCCTTAAATTACCATTATAAAAATAGTTCCATTATGTATGCAGCTAATATTGAATAGAAAAGTCTGCTAAAACGGTATTTCATTATATTTAAAACTGTGAACAATTTTAATAATCAGATAAAATCAAAAAAGTCAAAAATCTGAAGAAGTCAGACGAAGAGTTTTCTTAATCTAGCATTTTATTTATACTTTACAAATGAATAAAAACACTTCCTATAGGTGCTTAGTCGAATTCGTGATTAAAAAAGGGCGAACATTAATTAATGAATAACAGCCGTTTTTTCACTATTAAAAAATAATGAAGACTTGTTTTCTGAACATTACACGAAAATTATCAGTCTTGCTTGGAAACAGTAAGTCAATATCTCCAGAAAACTTAATTTATCATTGTTTCAAGATAACTACAGACATTAAGTAGATGTTGTTCATAGCAAAGATAATTGCCATAACAATAAAATCGATTTCTAAGCTAAATGCCGAACATATAGGTTAATACTTTAGTACACATAGTTAACGTTTTATTATTTTATTGCTCTTCATTCTGATTTCAAGTATAAATCTTTTGTAACTTATTACTAAAAACTTAGAAGGAGAACATAAAATTAGTTTTACATTTACAGCTTTTATAATATACTAGCGGGCTGTAGCTAAAGCAAAATTTATAAGTTCTACGTATACCCGAAAAGCAAATGTATAAAAACATTTCAGTATGAATGAAATCAGTTCATTCTGCCCAAGCAACAACCAATTCGTAAATATTTTTTATTGCCAAACCAGGAAAAAAATTTTTGACATTTCAGGTTAATACGTATGAGTTAAATTTAATGCAACAAAACAAAATTTTCTCAATATCAATAAAAGAATTAAAGTGGCATTATAATATCGTGTCAATTATACTAACCTGAAACAAAAAAGTTGTAAACAGTAGCTATTTACCCTCTTTTGCAAAAAAAAAAAAAATCGAAGCCCCATGAAAGAAGTGGTTGTTTCTGATGAAATTAAATATGTGTATAGCTCATAACAGATAATAAAATTATTAAAAAATCAAGGTCATAGTACATGTTCATGGCTCACATCACCCATTGAGTGTTCAAATTAGTAGTTGGTCAAACCGCCCTTGGCGGCATTCGTCGAGGCAAGGAGTTGTAGAGGTTCCTAATGTCATCCTGCGACACATTCTGCCAGGCATTCATCAGCCGTCGCTCCAGATCTGCGATATTTTGCGGTGCCCAGATCTGGTGGCCTACCATCTTCCAGACATGTTCGATTAAAGAAAGGTCTGGTGACCTTGCTGGCCAAGGAAGAGTATCAACCGCACGGAGACAGTCCAGAGATATGTGAGCGGTATGTAGCCTGGCATTATCTTGTTGTAAAATGGCCCCCCAGGATGACGGACCATGAAGAATAATGCAACCGGCCACAGGATGGTATCGACATATCGTTGAGCTGTTAAAGATGTACGGAAGATGTCTAAAGATGGCCTGCTGTCATAAGAAATAGCGCCCTACACCATCACACCAGGGGTTATGGCTGTATACCTTTGTAAAACAAATGCTGATTGGGACCGCTGGCCCCGTCTTCTCCAGACACGAACACGGTGATCATCTGCTTCAATAGTGAAGCGGGACTCATCCTTGAACACTATACGATGCCAGTCCGATGGCAGCCACTACGATCGACTGCGACACCACTCCAGACGTCTCCGCCGATATTGTGGGGTCAAAGGCAAACGTCTTAAAGGCCTCTGTGAGCGCAGCTCGCCTCACACAAGCGCCGTGAGATGGTGAACGGTACCACGGGAGGTACAGACATGGCTGTAATGCACTGAATAGTCGACAATGATACCGTTGGGGCGGTTCGGGCCTGGCGAACAATCATCCTATCTTGCCTCGCATTTGTGCTCCTTGGCCTTCTAGAGTCTTCATTTTGTCGGCAATTTCCTTGTAGCAACCATTGCTGCCAACATCTTTGCACAGCAGTGCCTGTATGCTGCAGGTGGAGGCCTATTGCTTGGATTGACCACCCAGCTTCACGCAACCCTACAATGCGACCACGTTCGAAGTCGTTTAGTTGTCTGTAAGGTCTTCGATATCGTAGTAATGACATCTCTACTTGCTTCGTTATGGAATTACAATGGCAGCAAAAAAAAAAGATAAATTTTCCGCCTGTGTTACTGGTTCTATATTTTGCGAATTGCGCACTAGAAATGTGCGCTATGATCGCAATACCTGTTCATTTGCCTTGAAACTTTGATCATTTGCATGTTCGATCAAGATGTTTTTGAATGCCAAATTGCGTCACGATCGCAAAAATCCTTCTTGGTGCTTCGATTTTTTTGCAAAAGAGTGTATTTAAAATGCTGATATCAACAAGACATTTTCCGACATGCAATGACCTCACATGTAGTCGTGCACTTTCTTCAACATCAGAATATAACCTTATGTAATAGTAATGAGTTTAAAGTTTGGCATTGCTGTTTTTTTTTCATATTTTGTGAAACTTAGAAATTCTTTTTAAGAAACTGTACAATCTAAAAGCGAGCAGTGGCAACACGCTTCGAAATAGAGCAGATGTTAAACTCCAGCGTGCGAGACTGTTGCCACTCGGAGAAATGAGAGCGAAAATTAGCGTTTTCAGAGTTTTTAATTAAAATTTAGGCTAATTAAAGTCGTACGAAGATGAGAATGGTCCAAATTGTTTCCCACGAATTTTTAGAATCCGGGGTTACCTCTCTCGAAGCTCAACTCCCCGCCGTATCGATGGGGATAATGCCACAAACGAACAAGCAGACGCACACATATTTTAATAGTATATATAATTAATTAGGTTAAACGCTGTGAAGCTGCCGTGTTACACTTTATAACGCAATTTGTCAGTTTATCTACCTACAGTTTCCTGCGTATCGAATATAAGATCTGAAGAATCGAAAATTAAATCGAAGCCAGCAATAGCAGCTACGCAGTTCCTTCAAGATATTCGATATTCTATACATATATTCATGCCATGTAGTTTACTTTGCACTGTAAAAAATATAAGCTACATATGTCTTGCGTATCTCACAACCTCTGAGGAGTTTCAGGCGACCTTATTTTAAAGAGAAATAAATTTTTCAGATAAGGTTGCCCAGGGCTTGAGAAAAAGGGAAAAAAATACTTATCTCACTATTTTGAGTAAAATAAAAAAAGGAAATGTATAGATATATATTTCTGTCATCCATTAAATTTTGTTCATCGATTCCTTTGTTATTTCACTTTATTCAACCCCTGAGCTGCAACTTCTATTCCTAACTTTCACCTTCTGTTAGATTTACACCCGATGTATGAAAAATAGAGGTTACAATATCGGAATAAAGAAAGACACGATAGTGAGTGAAGTCTTTCTTACTCCTTTTCTCTTCGTATCTACTAGAATTTTATATGGAATTCTACGAAGAATTTTTCTTTTCAGATGATGGTGGGAGACAAAAATGTAAAGCCATTTTTTTGAAATGGTATTTCCAATATTTCAAATATACAACTTATACTTTGATATTATCGCAATCACTTCTCTAATTCAAATACATAGTAATATGTTCCTTAGTATAAAATAAAAATTTTATTTGTCAATTAATTTTGTAATTGCAGTCAAAATTCTCTTTAATTGATACATGGACCCCTGAAGACTATAAGATACGCAGCATTACTAAGCGCATTTATGAAAACATTACTTGAATTTGATTTTTAATTTAGTTACATCGCCACAAGTGATGGTCAATCCTGTAAGTACAAGAAGGGCGTTTAATTTAAAAGTTTATGTTTAACTAAAACGTATTTTAAAACCTAGTTAATTTCAGACACAGTGATAATTTGTTTAATGTCTACTGTGCTCTCAAAGCAGGTTTAACTTTATAACAAATTTTGTATTTTAAAGGTTACTTCTTTTCTCATTCGACTGTTTTTTTTAAATATATAAAACATTTTTTAAATGAAGAAGAGATTTTAGATCTAGAAACGAAGCAATTCGGAAGCGAAATGTCTAGCGCATAATTACAGTCTAACGCTAATTACATTAACACGCACCGGTGGCCGGTGATTCTTTCAAAATAACTACGCTTGTAGAGACATCAGGATTATTTAGAAGCCGGAGATGTGAAAAATGTGCAACGCCTTCGACAGGAATCGAACCACGGACCTCTCGCTTACGCGTCGAGCATGCAGACCACTACACCACGAAGGCATGCGAAGAAGGCGGGAGAAAATACCTTATATACTCCCCCTTTTAAAGGGCGACTGGGGTTTTGGGGACCCAATCGCCAAATCCCGGTGGTGGAGAATCATCATCCACCATCTTTTTAGTTCGGGCGCCAGTGTAGAGACATTAGGTTATTATGAAGCAGGAGGCATGAAAAATGAGCAAAGTCTTCGCCGGGAATTGAACCACGGACCTCTCGGTTACGCGACGGGCATGCAGACCACTACACCACGAAGGCATGCAAAGAAGGCGGGAGAAATACCTTATACGTGAAATACCTTATACCTTATACATGGGTACGAGCCAATTTCCTTTAAAAAGATCTGCACGGGGCATTCCTCCCTTTCCGAGTAGTGCCTAAAAGCGGAGCATGTTAAAGTGGAAAAAAAATAAAACTCCTGAAGGTAGAATAATTAAAGGCAATTAAACTTTAATATAATTTTTAAGACTATCAGCTAGTTTTAATTTTAATAAATCCTATTGAACATAGTCTAAAAACTTCTATTAACTAAATACATATATAAACCTTATTAAAATACTATATAGATAGCCATGTATTTTAATCAGTTTCGATAGGATTTTATTATTACAAAATATTTTAAGTTCTGAAATTCAGAGTTATTAATTAATATATTGAACAAAGCGATAGGGTTTTATTATTGCAAAATATTTTACGTTCTGAAATTCAGAGTTATTAATTAATATATTGAACAAAGAAACAGTCTTAAAGTCAGCGCAGGAAACGGTATTGTCGAATGTATGGTTTTTCATTTCTTCAAAATTTAATACGTAAGAAATAGACTTTCAAATTTATTGTCGAACACCTTTGGGAGTGTTTAAAATTCTTATAAAGACATAAGAATGAAATTAATTATTAATATATTTTTTATTTCGTTTAAAGCTATACATTTATTTCAATAAATTGCTGGCGTCAAATGATTTTGTTAATGAATAATTAGAGTTTTTTATTAGAAATACCCGAAATGCTAGATGGAAAAAATTATAATTTAACCATATGTTAGGAATTATTCAAGCGAAACACTGATTTTCTTGAAACTAAAGTAAACCATAGAAAAACACCTTAATTTTGAAAAGTTCTGATCAATTTTAAATGCAATAATTCAGTAGTATTTTATTAATTATTTTGGCAGCGTTAATTAAAATTCTCAACACATTATCATTCTTAAAAGTAAAAGTTTTAGAAATTGTACTTTAGCGTGTCTTTCAAATACATACATGCTTTGAAGAACGAATTCTAATCGCTTCACAAGTAATTTCCTACTTTTTTCCAAAATTGTAATTAAAGTATACTTTTGAAAGCACAACTTTTAAAAATCAGTTATAAATTATTCTTTAATCACCGCTAAATCGTTTCTGAAAAACTATAATGTAAAACGCGAATTATTTTTATAAATAAATTAAATAAATAAAATTTGTCAGCTCAATAGTAATAAAACATTTATTCAACTTGACAGGATCCCAACAAATCCTAATGCCTTTCCGCAAACATTTCCACATTAAGTGCCTAGGCTTGCATGGAAAGCGCATGCCAACATCCCTTTGAAATTCATGTTAAAAGGAATCTGTTTATCTCAAATGTCCTTTGCAAAACGAGAGACGCAAATGCACAGAGACGCCAAGCCATGGCAATCATTTACATCTTTTCTCGATTTGGACCCTAAAACTCTAACCATTCTAAAACTTTACCTAAAAGAGGAATTTAGAGCGGATACTTTCAAACTAATTACAAATACTTCTTTAGTGAGTTAGTGGTTTACAGAAGATCTTATCCTTTGTTGAAAAGTGGTCTTAGCTTGTAGACTTCATCTTAAAATACATGAATTTATATACTAACCAATTTTTTATTATAATCAATCAACATTAAAGTATGTACTTTTATATATTATAATGTATAAAATGTGTAATTAGTCTAACACTAAAAATTTCCGTACATATTTATATTGATAACTGAGAATTTGGTTTTGAAAACTTGTTTTGAAGGTGAAAGATGTTCTGTGAGAAAATTCATTGCATGCCGAGGTTCTTCACTATATAAAACGCTAATATGATTATTTTTTCCTAAAGGCACGTTAAATATTTTTAGTAAAATGAAAAGTTTCAAAAAGTATTTTACATGCTTACAGGAAAACAACGGAATCATACTGATTTTTTTAAAGACTAGGCAATAGGCAATTAGGCATTTGCCGAGAGACAACCAATCCATTCTTTATTTACTCTCTCTGTTCACTAAGAATATAGCAAGTTAGCAGTACTGCTTTGCTGTCGTTAAATAAACCAATTCAGCCAGATGGGATATTACTCAGCTGGCTGCACAAGCAGCGACTGACACTTGAGTGCCGTATCCAAGATTCGATCCCACGTCTTTATCGCGTTAGCCAGTCTAATGCCCAGAGCTCGTAAAATACTCAGAGACCAAAATAGCTGAAAATTTATTTTTAAGGAAAATTCCGAATATAATTTCATACAGAAAAAAGGCTTTAAACTTAGCAGTTTAGTGACCATAATAAATATATTTACCAAAAATTTTTAAATAGAAGGTTCATACATTATCGCTGTTTACTTTATACTTTACTGATATTGTTTTTGAACCTTCCTTCTCGAACATGACTCTTTTCAAAATTGTCAACAAAGTAACAAATATCCCGTATCTCCATTCATAAAAATGTACATAACTTTTATGTCCTCTTCAAAGTTCAGCAACACAAAGAAATTTTATTCCGTCACTGATCTCCATTTTAAAAGTATTCGGATGTTTGCTCATAAGCAATTCAGTTCACATATGGATGTCACATAAGAGAAACTTTAATGACTTTTGCTTTTCATGCGGAAGATTTAATGTCCATTCTTAATGAAATTGCGTTTTATTTATGGCCGCCTTATACCTCTTAAGTAAACCCCGAAATACATCGATACAGACAAAGTAAAGAAATACACCCTTTTACGGTGAACGCAGTTTAAGGATAATTACATTTATGTAAAATACGTACGAATGTCCCGAAAGAACTGCATTCCTAGGGACTGCAGGATTAGATTGTGGTTTTGTTTATCCGCCTTTAATGATTTCTGCAAGATGGAGCTTTTCTTAAAGACTTCCTGCAATTATCTTATATTGCCCTTGCTATTGCGTTTTTATTGAGATTAAAATGCACGGAGAAAAGTCGGCCACAGAGATTTTGGCTAAAGAGTTTAATGAGATAGTAGTATTCATAGCAAAGTTTTCCTAAGATAATTAAACTCTGATATTTGACATCTGAAGCTTTTAAGCATCCCTTATGTACAAATCACACACATTAATTCTGTACAGATAAGGAAAGGATCTCTAAGTTCTGGAAGGAAAAGAAGTTTTTTAAAATGACCCTATTTTGCATTGCGAGGTTACACTAAAATCAGAAAAGACTTTTCGAAGTCAGCTTGAGGAAAGACTGTTTCGGCGACTAGGGAGGGGAAGGCTTTGTTTGAAGCATAACTTCATTATATATTAAAAACAACATCATTTTTTAATTGTTCCTATTTTATAGGTAAATGACCTAAACAAATAGCGGTCTTCTATGAAGGTGATCTCGTTAAAGAATACGGCTGTCGCTGGTGTTTCGTACTAATTTTTATGTTCTCAAAACTGTTATCTAACTTTGAGGCTAAGATTATGATAGGTTTCAGTTGTTCTAAGTGCAGTATTTCTCTGAATGATTTTTTATCTACCATCGAAATCTTTCTCTCGAAAGTTAATTTTTCTTCCATGTGCTTACGATCTGCAATATTTTCAAAATATGTTCTATTAAGATGATTTTAAAAATAAGTTCATTTAATTTCACCGTACATTTTTCAATTGCGAAACGCAATTAGAAATTCAGAAATTCTTTCAAAAGCCACTCTTTTTGAGCATCTTGCAAGTTCTCTAAAACGGTTATGCAAAACACAAGTGAATATATATTTGCCATCACATAAAAAACTTCATGACTATAAATAAGGGTATCAGCAAAAAACAAATAAAAACATCATGTCAACTATGCCTATAAAATCAGGGAATATTTTTACAGACTGTCAGAATGTAGGATATATTTCGAGACATATCTCGAAATCAGACAATTCACTGCCAGAGTGTTCCCGCACCATCTGGCACTTCTGGTCAGTTTAAGTTACAATCATTATTTCAGCACCATTTTATTTGAATGCCATCATAAATGCTGAGATTAACTTTCATGTCGAGGGAGCGGATAATAATAACTATTATTAAGTTGCATTCTCAGGCTTTTTCTGCTTAGAGCTTTGAAAATTCGGACTTTGATTGACTGATATTCAAAATCTGTTTTCAATGCAGATAAGTATCCTGTCGGAGAGCTACTAAAATACGAAACTAATTTTCAATAATACCTCTCGAAAAAAAGACTCGTATCTAAAAGATTACTGTCTATATAAAATAATTGCGAGAGGAAGTGCTTTCGTTATTTTGAAAGTAAGAAATTCGAATAGAGACTGAGCAACAATAATTACTAATATAATTGTAACAGCATGGTAATAATTAATTAGCATTATGTTCGACAAGTTTAGGTAACATACTAAATTAAAACTTAAACTAAATGCTGCATATTTTCAATAAACAAAACAGCATAAATACAGATGTACCTTGCATGGGAAAATATAACTATCTAGAATCAGACATAGCACGTAAAGTTATTAACAAATAGCTCGTTGTCCATAACGAATGATTTTATTTCAAGTCCTTACGATTTTTTATAAAGATAACCTAAATGTGGCATTATAAAAGACAAAGTTATTTAAACATCCTTCTAGATTAGATAATAAAGAATTTGTAAGTCAGTTCTTAATAAACTATCTAATAGCTGATCTTACGTATATTTTTGCAATCTTTGTGGTTAATTAAAACTTACGAATTTTATATGTCCTTACTGCATAAAACAAAACACAACGGAAATAATAGAAAAAGTGTTAAAATATTGGGCACTCGTGTGAACTATAAAGAACTAGGATTTTACCTGACAATAATTAATTGTATAAAATAATTAAAATTACCTTACACCAATTAATTACTTTTATTACAGAATGAAAAGGAAGTACAGCGAACACATTAATTGCAACATGGCAGTCCCAAAATCTTGGCAGCTTTAGAACAGCATATACTTTAAAAATTACAAACTATCCATTTCGCGTATACCAAGCACTAATTGTCGCTCAAACAATCAACGGAGGAAACATTTCCATTTGAGGCAATTAATGCTGGCACAATTGGAAATGCTTCAACAATCGATATTCGCGAGCTGTTTTCAAGAAGCATGACTTTCCTTTTAACGAAAACTAGGAATTCCCTGCTTCTTGTTCGAAAATAATAAAGTGAATATGATATGGTAGCCCATATTCCCTTTTCTGAGCTGACAACATTCAGTAGTTGTTAACATACATGGGTTTCAAAACAAGTTCTTCTCAGTTACCGTCGTCACATATCACAACACAGGTGACGGAAGACGGGTACATCTGATGTCTAACAGCGCTATGCAAGTATTTATCCCACGCCTTTTATTGTCTGGAGACACCTCCCGTGAAGACCCTAAGGAGGTCTCATTGTAAATATGAGTATGTAAACGACAGATTTTTTTATAAATATGTAGGTGGTAGAGGTTCTGCTCATATACAATAGTTTTTTTATTTAAATAGTACTGCATTTTGTACTGTCCAGTACTAAATATATGACAATAAGATGTATAGCCAATACATGTAGTACATAACATATATAAATACAATACATTTAAAACATAACTAAATAAACATAGCCATCTAACTATATAAATCGTCTAAAATGGAACTAAATTAAATATTAAACGTATATGCGCATCTTAAATTTACGATCACTTAAATTAAAAAGTAACTTAAGGGGAGTTGGAAGGGTAAAATCTTCAAAAAATGGTGATTTGTGATTTTTGCATTTTCAAATACTCTGCACTTTTACCTTTCTAAAAATACCATTCTTTAATCTCTATGAAAACTAGAACTGTAAAAAATCTAGTTTTAATTTATCATCAAATCGAGATTTAAAGGGACGAAAATGTAAACATTGCGCTTGTTTTTATTTTACTGCTCAAAGTATGACGTCATTTAAAACGTTTCCTCTGCACTTGGCGATAAGCCTCAAGGTTATTTTCCTTGCTGATAAGAAATCTCACTGTATCCGAAACTGTTCGCAAAATTTCAGCTTGTTTACTTGTAGCACGCGGTTATTCAAATGCTGTAAGGACGCGATTGATTTTGAAAGATTTCTTGTTTTCTCTTGCTTTTTATTATATAGTATTAACGTTTTTATTCTTTTAACATTAAGCTAAGTTAGCGCAGTTATTTGCTTTGTTTAACTAGTTTTAGCCATGCCGAGATCAAGTACTAAAGTCTTCAAAAAGCGTAAAGGAATGTATCGCAAGGGCAGAGGTAAACAAAGCAGTGAAAGTGAAACAGCTCCTGCAGGAAATTCTGTTGGTCATTCAGATGACATTATTTTATCAGCCAGCGATAAGAAATTGGATAATTTGGATGTCTCATATTCAAATGAAGCATATTCTGGGTGTAAAAATGTGATTATGGATATTAATATTTTAGCTTCTGTGTTTTTTGAAGCTGTGAAATGTTCAAACTGTGAAAACTCAGGCCTTAGATTGTGGCAAAGAGAAAGTAACTATGGTGAGGCTGTTCAGTTTCATTTAGAATGTGCTTTTTGTAAATATGAGTATACATTTTTTTCTTCAAAACTGTGTGACAATATTTCTAACACTTATGAAGTCAATTGTAGGTTGGTGTATGCTATGCGTTGCATAGGCAAAGGTGCGGAAGCCGCAAGAATGTTTTGTGGTATTATGAATCTTCCATCGCCACCTTCAAAATTTTCTAAATACAACAGGCTCCTACTTCCGGCAGTAAGAGAAACCTGTGAAGAGAGTATGAAAGACGCTGTGGTAGAAGCAGTTGAGGAAAATGAAGGCGATAATGATATTGCTGTTGCTGTTGACGGCACGTGGCAGAAGAGAGGATTTTCATCTAAGAATGGTGTTGTGACGATAACTAGTGTAGATACTGGTAAAGTTCTTGATGTCGAGATATTTTCGAAACATTGCATGTGTCGAAACAAAAATAGCCACCTTCCGAACTGCAGGAGAAACTTCGATGGTTATAGTGGGAGAATGGAGGTAGACGGAGCTCTCTCTATTTTTTCCCGCTCCATATCAAAATACAATGTGCGATACATACAGTATTTGGGTGATGGGGATTCGAAAGGTTTCGATTCCATAGTCGAAAATAACGTGTATGGTGACCAATGCGCTGTGACCAAATTAGAATGTATTGGTCATGTCATGAAACGCATGGGTTCGCGTCTTCGACGACTGAAGACGAAGATGAGAGGGCAAAAGCTTTCAGATGGAAAGCCGTTGTGTGGCAAAAACAGGTTGACTGAAGCTGAAATTGACCGTTTACAGACTTACTATGGTCTAGCTATTAGAAGAAATTTAACTAGTGTTCAGGATATGCGACAAGCAATTTGGGCAATTTTTCTTCATAAACTATCAACAGACGATAACCCTCAGCATGGATTTTGCCCTTCAGGTGAAGATACATGGTGTCAGTTTAAAAAGGCAGAATTGCTTGGACAGTCATATAAGCATAAAAACAAACTGCCGGTTGCTGTTGTTGAAGCCATGCGACCAATTTTCAGGGATTTGTCTAATCCAGACCTACTGAAAAAATGCTTGCATGGCAATACGCAAAATCCTAATGAAAGTGTAAATAATGTGATCTGGTCCCGTGTTCCAAAGAAAACATTTGTCCATATAGAAGTTCTTTCTTTGGGCACTTATGATGCCATATTATCGTTTAATCATGGAAATGTCACAAAACTGCAAATTTTAAAAAAACTAAATATAGAACCTGGAGACAACACAATAAACGCCATGAAACGCCTCGATCAAGAGCGACTGTTAAGAGCTAGATACTCTAATTTACAAAAAACAAAACAGGTTAGAAAGGAAAAAAGACTTAAAAGGAAGAGAGAAGATGATAACATAAAAAAAAATGTTGATAACCTTGAGTATGGTGCAGGAATGTTTTAATAAATGAGTATTTTTACGTAAAAATGCGTTTTTCTCCAAATGTGATTTTTTTACACTCTATGTACCTTTTCTCAGGAACTACTGTTCACAGGTATGTAAATTTTTTATGGCTTATTTATTATGTTTCCTAATGTTTACTGAAATGAGCTTTTTGTGATAAACTAAGAAAATAAAATTTTAGAAATTTTTTTTCGTGAAAAAAGTCATAAATTTTACTATGCATAGTACAATTATCTATGAATTATTCTAAAACTCAAAATTTTCCAAAAATCTCATTTCAGTATAATCTGATAGGTTTACTTTAATTACACAAAAAATTTCAAATATGTATCTATAATAGATTTTAAGAAAAGGTACATCGAAAATGGCCAATTTAACATTGTCGGTATAGGGGGTTCCGATACCCCTTAAGTGTTTACACTAAATATAAATCAATTTAAAGTTCCCGACGCAAATGGGTCCTTCACTTACACATTTTTTTATAATTATATTTAAATACTTAAAATTATGCTTTAAAGTGCACACGTTATATCCATTATAACCTAAGTAAAATTTTAGTTACTACGTTTAATAGTTAAATGTCTATATCATTTCTTAAAATTTGATTTAAATTTCTTTGGAGAGTTCTTTAGCATTTGTTCTACTGTAATTATCAGTTCTGAATTTTATTGATGTCTTTATTCTGCCTGACAAATATTTTGCCCCGTAGGTGAAATACTCTTGATTGTATTGTACTTGATTGTATTATATTCTTAATTGATGCATGTTTTTGATAGTAAATTTCTTAAAAGAGCCCATATTACAGGTCAGTTAAAAATAATGGGGGGCAGCTGTAAGTGGACGGTAAAAGGCGGCCACGTGAGCCTTCTAATGTACAGACATAGTATATACTTGCATTTGAGATGCAGAAACCATGACATAATTAGTTGTATAACATAAATATGAGAGCCAGTTTCCCTTCAAAGTCCCTTACGAAAGCTTCTCTTCTTAGGCGTACAGTTATGCCATATATTTAATTTTCATTTTTACTGACTATGACAAATGACCGAGATAAATTCTTTTTTTAGCTTATTTCTCGTTAGCTTATGTAAATCACAACTTTCATTTTTTACTTCCAGAAAATGCGAACACAAGACACCAGTTAACTTAGTAATCAGACGCTAAATACATTTAAATTATTTCTTAGTTATACGCGCTGCTTAAAAGCATGTTTGTATATAATATACAAACAATCAACGTTACGTGTTATAAATAACGTTTATTATTTGAACATATATATTCAAATAATCTTATAGGCTGTAGAGGCATTAGGTTTTTCGATGCAGGAGACGTGAAAAATATCCTAATTCGAATTCCAGATCTCCCGAATACCCGTCGTTCGTGCTTCCAGTTACACCACGAAAGCGAGCAGAAACAAGGGAGAAAATACCTTATAAGGCACTGCACATACGAAAATTAATTTTATTTCAAAATAGGTATATTTTAACTTTTAATGTGCCGTAAGGATTTCAATTTATACTACGCAGCATAAGTTATTAACTTATCAACATGTATATCGTAACTTCATTAAGTTTAACAACTTTGGAAATATTCACTATGCATTAAACCATTGGCATCAGTGGATTTCTCATTCGCATGATTATGTTAATGTACGAAAACATTAATAAGTTTCTAAAAATTTGTTTAATTTCAGCTAAAATTACGTATCGATAGAAAGTTCATTTCCGCACGTTTTCAAAAGAAGTAGAAAATTTAAATAGTTTACTTTAACATCAAACATAAACAGTAGTCATCATAATCAAAACATCCGTATGCATAAACTGCAATCCCTCTTCCTCCGAATTTCCATTTTGGTGTCAGCCTTAACTTCATTTCTTCAATTCGGGAAATAATAAGTTCCAAGAAAATTACACGCAGCTCCGCATTATACTTGGTTAGGAATTCATTACACTAAAATGACACATTATGTTAACTTAGACAGTGAGGCCAATTTATTCATTTCGCTTTTATATAAATTTAAGGTTACATACGCGTTGAGTTGCGAGGCATGTTGATAATGCTAGAGCATTCCTAGCGTGAAAGCGTAATATAATATTCATTACATTTCCACAGTGACGCTGAGATAAATTCCTAGGTTGTTACCCAGCAGAAAGTATGCAAAGTCTAAACAAATATACGTTTCTATTCTAGGTAGACACAGGGAGCTCAATTCATATTTAAATTAACCCAAATGAGCAGAGATACAAACGCACAGGAATACAAATGATGTAAGGGTGGACATGCATAAATTTACTGAATGCCGTGGAAAGTGAAACAAGCAAAGTGTTTATGAACGCGATCTGTTTAATTGCAAATTTCTTGAACGAAACGCTGTAGAAAGAAACTTTCATTAGAGATGGTGTTCATGTCGCATCCAAAGATGAGATCGTTTTTTTTTGTTTGCCTGTTTTTTTGTTTCTTTCCTTTTCCGTGTTCCTTGCAACTAATCTTGCAACGTTTAATTGTACTCGGAGATAGAAACAGATTCCCTGAAGCGTAAATTGGCTACATTAACGACGATTACTTTTTTCCTTTAGTGATTTATTCCAGGATATGGAACCAAAGCTGAATTTGGAAGGTGAATTCGTATCCTAAAATAAACCATATGTGATCTCATACCAGTATATGCAAACTCTAGAATCTTTATTATAAAACACTCACCAAGGTGCTCTTGACAATTTTAGATGCTTAAAAATGTGTATGCAAATTGATCTGATAGAAATGAATCACAAGATAACATAATTTTTTAAGGAGCATTTTTAAGGCCATGAAAGCTTAAGAAGTGTATTAAAAGTGCCTTTGCTGAAGACTTGGCTCTTATTTCGACGATGGCCAATGTAAAAATCTCGCCTAATTCTAAACATCTAAAAGTTGACAACCATAGATGTACGAAGTAAACAAGTCCGGTTTTCGAAACTCCATATTTTTTTGGAAATTCATAATCTCGATCTCAATCCCCCCCCCAAAAAAATTTAGATATAAGCTTTAGCAAATTTTTCTGCACTTTTGCTTCAATAATTAACCCCCTTAATCGAAATGGTTAAAAAAATATCACTGAATGAATCAGACCAAAAAACTAGTCACAGTAGTTTCTTTTTTGAACCAACCATATTTTTATGGTTCCATTCCTTACTGATAAATAAATATCCATTTTACACGAAAAATGCATTATCGCGGTACATTATTGCATGCAAAAAATAAAGAGTTGCGAAATTTCTGTGTAAGAAATGACTGTTAAATATCTACGTGAAATGACAGAAATACTTCAATAAAAAGGTGCATTACTGAACAACCAAAGAAACGAATGATCCACCAAAGAAATTAGAGATTATTTGGCACATCAATTTTAGATGAAATCTTCTAAAACTCGAAACACACGACTATTAATGATATATTTTTACTTATTTTTACATTTTTTTTTAAATTTTTAAACTGCATATGGATTTAAATTACAGAAATATAAACTAATTTTCTCCTACACTTTCTTCTTAAGTCATTTGAAAGAGACTAACTTATACTTAATGTTATAATTGAAAAAACTATACTTAAATGTTATAATTGAAAAAATAAATATAAATTTAGCAGGTGTTTAATAATAATACATGTACAACCAGTCAAAAAAAAAGAGGCACAGTTCTATATCTCTCGCTTTACTCAGCCGATTGAGGAAACTCATCTTGTGTTTTTCATGTATGGAGGGCGCGACTTACGATACACATTAGATTTATACACAGACTTGCTTTAGCATATATATGTTGACACTAAATCGGATGTTTTCCATATTTCGATTCTACGACTCAAATTATGACAAAGTGCCGATTTTTGCAAAGGTCCTAGCGGCAGCGTTATTAAAATTAGTACAAAATGGCAGATAAATTAAAATTAGAATATAAATTAATAATATTCAATTTTATTTCCGCTGTGCTAATTGAGTTTGGTAGGTATTTCATAATATTGTTGCGTTATACGGGTTCGTAGATTTGAGAGTATCCGATGAAAACACGATGCAGAACAATAAAAAGCACAATTTATTTACAAGAATCACTATTTACAGCACAGTTCCAAAATTACGTTTAAAAGCGTCGAAAATCTACAATAAATACGCTGAAACAATCAGCAACACAGCTTCAGGCTGTAACTGTTAAGGTAGCTTCACGGCAACACTAAACTTATAATAAACACCGTGGAACAATCACCAATACACTCTCAAGCTATACTGTAAAGGTAGCTTCACGGCAAAGCACTATCTCGATCGCTTTCCGTTCACAAAACTCTTGCGTAGCTTAGCAATCACAGTCAGCAGCTATTCTCGCAATTCTCACAATTAATCACACTTAATCACACTACTTCACAACCTTCACAATCTGCTTGCTCTCAGAAACGCAAGGGTTTATATAGCTTTTCTTTAAGTTTCACACGTTTCGAGAAATATCTCGACAGGAAGTTATTCTAGAAGCTTCCCGATTGGACCATGGGATATCGCCAATTTGGTCGCCAAATGGGCGATAAAGTCGCCAATCTGGCAACCCTACCATACACTATTTTATGGCAACCCTAGTGCTATGCCGGAAAGCTTACATACAGGCGCAACCGCCGAATTTTTCGTAACAATATTTCAATTTTAATTACATTTGTTTGATTGCTTCTTTCACAGTTAGAAATTTAGATTCAGTCTAAATAAAATTCACACATTTTTTCCCTGATTTATTTTTTCTGTTTTTAAATCATTTTTATAATTAAAAAAAACATTTCAGGTATAACCTATAAAGTTTTTGACATCATCTTAAAGTATATACACTTCTAGGCATATCTGCAAAAAATCCCAAGATATACGCAAGCTTATAGATTGGCAGCCTTTGAAATTTGACTTCCTTGTTATATAAGCTATAATAATGCCAAACCTGGTTAAACATTAGAAATTTTGTTACAATCTTCAATGAATTGCCACGGTTATCTTTGACCTTAAATTTCTAAATAAATTTTTATGGAGAATTATTCATATAGAATTCATTCTCATTTTAACAAATAATGTATAATAAACATTTATCAATAATACACGGAAAGCGATTTTATATAATGAGAATAGTAATGAAATTTTTAATATATTTATTCTTTTTTTACCTTTGTAAAAGTAAATTTTTATCTTCGGAATTAATCTCTATAAATAAAGAATGTGCAGCATAAAACCTTATATTTAAAATAAGCTATTCAAAACGGCAAAGCCAAAGGGTAGAAAATGTTGTTATTAGATTATTTCATCACAAATTAACGCAGTAATTTGCGTACTTAATTCATAAAGAAAAGACTTATTTATTAAAGCGTTAGTGTGGCATTGGAGCGCTTGCGCACATAGTTTATGATAAATATTTTCCTAGATTGGCAATTTTGTATTTTAATAATAAACACTAAAAAACTCATAGAATCTATAAAATAACAAAATTTTAAATTAAATTGATCATCGAAAAACCAATACAAGTATTTTAAAAATCAGCAAAAAGTTAGAAACGAAAGAATATATTTTTAAATTCTTCTGATCAGGATTTTTAGAATGCCGAAACCAGATATCATTTGTGACATTTAGGATACAGCTTCTGAGACTTCTAGCCTTTTTAAAAATTTCCATAAAAACTTTAGACGCACATATATCGAAGATTACAAGATCTGTTAAATGAGCTCTAACTTTAGAGCGAAATAAAATGTAACTGACTTTGCATTTGTAAGAAAGCGTTTCAATTATATGAATAGAGTAATTTTCATGTCACTATGCTTTCCTATTTCTTCTTTTAATCGATTATATAATACAAGCAGACACAGAAATATAAAATACCCTTAAGGTCTTAAAAAAAGGAGAACAGCCTAAAAATCGCGGAAAATGTTGCAGTGATTATAAATAACAGTGTATTTTACAGAAAAAAAAGCAAGAAATTATAAAAGTTTTGCCACATCTTTTATTGCCTTCTGTAACGTAATTCTTTTTT
This sequence comes from Stegodyphus mimosarum, assembly GCA_000611955.2. Classification (NCBI taxonomy): domain Eukaryota; kingdom Metazoa; phylum Arthropoda; class Arachnida; order Araneae; family Eresidae; genus Stegodyphus; species Stegodyphus mimosarum. The sequence continues at coordinate 541,489 of KK119982.1, forward strand.
TCCGGAAACATCAAACTCATTCTTTTTGTCGCCTTAGGAAACTAGTCATAGTTGTTCTGTGAAACTCGTATACGTGTGCAGTGAAAGGGGGAGGGGACCTGCATATACGATAATAAAAAGATTTAAATCTGTGCAGGAAATAGGTTTTCTGAGTCATTTTTCCCCCCTCCAGAAATATTTCGAATAACGGTCTCTTAGTCTGCGTTTTATTCGTTTTTTCTTTTCCTTTCCAAAGGGAAAAATTCCAGGAATTACATGCTCCTCCAGAAAGAGGAGAATTCCGGTGTAAATTAAGCTCTTGAATGCGTAATGGACTCCCGAAAGAAGACTGTTCTTCGTCATTCCATCAGCGAAAATTGAAATTTGTTTAAACTCTCACAGATGCAAATTCACATTAACGTGCTAACATCGCACGAGGAAAGAATTCTAAACCCAACGCAATAGTTTACTAGATTTTCGAGATGATGGGATATGCTTTTGTCTTCAAAGCTTTAAACAGATATGAAAAAAATTATAAAATGGTTTTCAGACTTTTTTGCTCTTCTAAATTCATTGCGTTTCGCAGACAATTTTTTTAACTTAATGCTAAATTTGATTGCAAGGAAGAGTAGTTAGAATATTGCAATTTTCATGTCCGGGAGTAAAATGCTTAACTCAATTTTAAGGTTTATGGAAATGTTGATTTACATATTTGAAAGAGAAAATTATACTGATGTACTGGTGCTGTTCGTCTCCACACAAATTAGGAAATAATATCATTGAAGCCTTTTGTAGTGAAGATTAAATTTAAAAGCAAATAATTTTTTACTACCGTCTGACGACGTTCGCATAGTTAGATGTATACTGAAATATTCAAATTAGTACTAGAGGAATAATAATACTTAAATTATGCCCTGTAAGTATACATTTTAAAAATAAGCAATGCTTATTTTTAACTCAACTTCTTCAGTAAAAATAAATATGCATATATGATTTTAATATTAGACGAGCACTATTGTACTTGAATTAGCAACATAGCTCATTATAGGAAAAAGTACACCAAACTCTAAAACAAATTTTTTTTAAATTAATATTACAAATTTTGCATACATGTAACTAAATTTACTGAAATTATACGTAAAATTGTAATATCCGATGTATAATGAATGTAACATAAAAGGTTTCAAGGGAGTGATAGCTTTGCCTGGCAACCATTAAACAATGAGGTAAATGGCTATATCGTAGATAATTTTGGCGAATAAATTTTGTTACCAAGTTTGGTGAGAAATCGCCAAATCTCACCTGTGTCCGACCCTGTGTAACTATAACTAATCCTATCAGTATGTAGCTGTAACCATATATTGTGCAACTCTAACTGTGCATGACTTCCAGAAAGTTCGAGAAATTGAAAGTACTGGGAGAAAACTATATAATACAAAGGACAGCATCAGTTCTCAGTGCGCTCATTGAAAAATTATTGCTTTCTTCAATGAAAAGGATATCAAGTTCTAGACCAATGTCTTACTAGATGACAAAAACGCTCAAAATTTTCATCAACAGTATCCCATCATACACTCCTCCGACAGAAGTCTGAGAAACGTTTCCGGAACTAAAATATCAAGATGAAGATTTTATGCAACTTACCAAACGCAGAGAACTTGACATTATCAACATGCCATTACACTTAGTTTTTTTTCACGAGAAATGGTAAAAGCAGATCTAATTTACAATTTGGAGTTATGAATGAGATTACGAATCAGTGTTGAGTGGTACAGAGAATATAAAGACCCTGCACTGTGTTATTGCTGTCAATGCTTCCGTCATGTTCAAAGTCTAGGCAAACGCCCTTCGCGCTGTGTCAAGTGTAGATCTGATCACGAATCTAGGCTGCGTTCTAAGCCAAGAGACACTCCTCCAAAGTGTGCAAACTGTGATTTGGACCACGTATCAAACTATAGGACTTGTACTGATGTCCCTAAACTCAAGCAGCAATTCTACTATGAATGCCCAGAACTTAAGTATAAAAAATTCACAAACTGTATGATTTCGTCAGGAGAGAGTGTGTGAACATTTGTTTAATTACGGAAATCCACTAGGTTCCGAGCAAAATTCTAAAACTATAGTTCATTTCGGTGAGGTAGATGGCGCCCCAGGAAAGGTGGCGTTCTCATCTGTGAGAATCGCGTCTATGAAGCGTGTTTGATAAATTTGGACAATAGCAAAGCCTTTGAAATGGTTATGGTACAAATTAAACTTCATAAGTTACCGAAAATTGAATTTTGTTTCTTATACAACCCACCAGACAATCTACATGCTCTACAATGCATGTTTCATAAGATTTTATTTTCTTATTTTTCAAGACCTTGAAAGCATCCGAGTATATTTTAATACCAAAACCTGGCAAGCCACTGAATGACCCTGCGAGCTATAACCAATTAGTATTCTGTCGGCACTACAAAAAATTTTCGAGCGATCAATTTTTACAACAGCCTGAAAGAATACATTGAAGTGATAGCAGCATGTTTTTCAGAGAAATAATTCAGATCTTAGCTCTGTTCCTCGATAGCTTAATTTTTCTCAGTTCGACAGGGCGACTATATTACAAATCCTCAAAGAATCTTTGGAGGCATTCCGTAAACATAAACGACTTTCCAGAATTCAAGAAGTATCCGGATACCATGCTTGCATATTATGCGGATGATACCGCCATCATTTCCAGATCTAGAAAATCCAGCCGTGCTCTTCAGAGAATACGAGAAAAAGCTCCACATAATGAAAACTGGTGTCAGAAATGGAGATTGAAAATATACCTGAAAAAATCCCAAGTTCTTGTTATTAGGAAATTGAAGATAAAAAACACTCTTCATTGCGAAGTTATACTTTTTGGAAAGCAGGTTCCAATAATCAGTACTACAAAATACCTTGATGCGAACTTTAACATATCATTTACTGAAATTAAGATAGAAACACGCCGAAAAAATATTAATTTTGAAGTCAAACAACAAAAATCAGCGTTATACTTGCAAATTTTCACAAGACTATTTTCGATGATTTTACCAAACCATCATCCTCAGCTGCCGCAAAGGAACGAGATAAGGTATAGTCATTAGATAAGCTATAAGAATAACTGGATAGGAGTTAAGGTACTGGCTCCATATATTAATGAAACTAGAACGGAAACATAATTTCCTTAAAGGCTGAAGGCAAAGATGGTTTGGAATTAGGGTCGTTAACTAGAACGTAAAGATTGTTTTGAATGTGAAACGCCTCTAGAAAATCTAATTCAACAATAGAAGATGTTTTTTGAATAATTTTGGCTTCAGAAAAATAAATGCCAGCGTGGTTTAATTTACATTGATCAAACTAAGAGAGCCTTAAAGTTTCGCATTAAGGAACATGAGGCATATGTTAGAAAAAAGTAAACACAGTAGTCCTCTGCTGCCCAGCATTGTTGGCCCGAAAGTCACAGTTCCAATTTTTCTGAAGCAAAAATTATTCAAAAAACATCTTCCATTGGTAAATTAAATTTTCTAGAAGCGTTTCGTATTAAAAAAAAATCTGTCAAAAAAACACTTGATGTTTTTTGACAGATTTTTTTTACCCCTCCTCCAACGCTTCTCCTACTACAGCTGGATTCCACCTACTACAGCCCGACCAGATGTTTACGCTTCCCATTTCACTGAATTTGAATTTTGAGCTGGCTAGCATTATGTGCCTATCTTTTCTGTTTGATAAATATTATGGTCTTTCTATCGTGGAACCTTATTATATTATTTCTATCGTTATGCTCCGAAAGGACCACTTGAATTTCGGTAATAGAAACCCGGAATAATACAGCAGTATCGACTGCGATACTACTGTATTACTCTCTGGCTATGGTTTAGAGTTGAGTTCGGATTTAGAGAGAATATTGAGAGTATTAAGAGATCACCGTACGAGCTTACGTACTGAAGTTATTTATATTTTTTGTGTTTAACATTCTTAACAGTTTGAACTGCAATTATTAATTGTGCTTTGTTATACTGAAAAGAACTCTAAGCACTTTTGTGAAAAGTTTCAGAACTGTAGAACGTTTTTTCTTTTCTTTTTTTTTTTAATTTTGAGTGCAACAATATTGGAATTGTAAAAATAGCTCAAGCAGAACGGGAAATAGAGGCAAATTCGTTCCTGCCCGGCCTTTGGCGATATTTGGAAACTTCTCGCTAATTTGATGGCATTTTGAAAGATTTAGGAAAACAGATTTTTCGAAGACCTAAGACAGAAGTTTCCACAAGCTCTTATTATACCGGTCCAAGAATCAGTTACTTCATAATCAGTTGTGAGGTTTAACTGTTAGCTGAATTGCGAGTTTACTCTGCAAGTGATTTTGAGAAATGACGATAAGGAGAAGTTCCACATTCTCTTTGCACTAGTTTTAGCTATTTATGGTGCTGTATATTTCTGTGTGGTGTGAATGTTTTTTATAATTAATTAAGTATATGTTCCTGTTTGTCTAGCGTATTTATTTAAAGAGACATCAAAGAGCTCGTAGCTTTCAACGATGTTCATCACTATTTAAGCTAGTAAACAAACCTTTCAAAGTTCATTTATATTTAAAGAAACAACTGTTGGAATAGCAGATTAGTTCCATTCTTTTTACATTTTTCCTTCCTAATTTCCTTTATTCTAGCTTTTCTCATCTTAATTATTCTTCACTTCGAATTGTACAGAAGTCCCATTTCTACTTCATGCTAAATTACAATCTGCCATCAAATATGAATCAATAACATTAATTTAACAATTTTTCAATAACATTTTATATAAAAGTCCGATGTGTATCAGATACCCTTTTATATATACGTATTACGATTATGATGTTTCGCAAGTCGGTTATTTGCCTCTTTGTATTTATTATAATCAGTTGATAACTAATTCATCTAGTAATTAGAAATATAAAAATTATCATATAAAAGGAGAAAGAACGATCTATATTTAAACTGATCATAAATAATTCTTGTTGTCATTTTTACTGATCTACCGTATCTTCCTGTACACACACACACATATAATATAATAATCCCGGCCAATCGAAATCTGTTAAGAAACCTACAGTCAGCATGGTTGCCTTTCGAGAGCGAATGACGTGATCATAAAAGTCACTCACAGAAAATGGACAAAATTCCCCAGAAAAGCAAGGGCTACCAGTGAGGAAAAAACTACTGAAAAGAGAAAAAATAACAGAAAGGATAGCAAAATATAGATTAAAAAAAAGATCTAGCGAAAAGAAATGTGAGATGTTGGAGGAGCCTTTAGCATGGGCTGGGTTAGCGGGATTTTTCTTCATTTTTGGCCTTCTTTTTGGCGCTTTTTCAAATCTCGGTTAATACGGCCTTTGGCGCTTGATTTCTTCGAGACATCAGATGGTTGTGTTATGGCTCAGACGAAGGGATTTGGTGAGGTAAAAGGCGTTAGCATTCCGCCACATTTATCATCATAAAAAAGGAAGTGGAAAGAAATTAATAAACGGTTCGGTTATTTCGCAGAACTGCTTTCGCCATTTCTTGGATAGATTACCTGTGAGCAAGAGGACTTTACTGAAACTTTTTCACAAAGCACGCTTCATTATCGATTTATGGAAGGGAAGAATTTTGTGAAACGAAAAATGAGAGTTTTCTTTATTCTTTTAGATAGATCCATACTAATAAGAATACAACAATTCATCAAAATGTAAAACTGTTCCAGTTGCCTAAAAACAATTTTAGCTATTACTCGCAGCGCTTAGTTATTTCCTTAATTGCTTAAGATTTCCAGCCGTTGCTAAAACTGAACATTCCATTTTCTGAGGTTTAATGTATGAAAACTAAAGGAATGAGCTAAAGTTCCCATGTTTTTTATGCATATCGAATGCATGTTACATGTTAGAACAACAATAAACTTAAGTTGATTGAAGTTTCATGGAAGCAGTTTGAAATGAAAAAGAAACTTCTTCATTTGGCGAAATAAATTTCAAACTTTCCATATTTGCAAACATTTATCAACTTTAGCTATTGATTTTAATTTCAAGTAAACATTTAAAAGCCTTATCTTATAACTTTCATTTATTATTTCATTAATTGGTGGAGCTAAATTGTTCCTCTTAACTATTTGTTTATTTTTTATTGCGTTTATTAGTGGTAAAATAGGCAAAAACTTGTTTTACTCCTTCAAGATTACTGATTTTAGTCAAACGTTTTCAAAATTCACAAAACTGATCAATAAATCCGCACTTTAAATTTTACCAAAGTTTAAACTTTAAATCAACGTGATTCTTTTCTAACCACGATTAAAATTTCTTCTGATAATGATAGTATATATTTTTCTTAACTTCGTACCTCTTTTCAGTGCTTTTTACACTATTTCACGGTATTTTGTTCAAATCATGATGTAAGATGCTGATATCTTATTTCACAAATCTTTCATTCAGTACTACTCTCGCAAGGGAAAACGTTGCAGAATAAGAGATGCAAGAATAGAATAAAGTTCTGAAAGATAAAAGCGATAAATCACTGTGCGAGATATGGAAGGCGGAGACATCAATTCTCTCTGTGGAATGAAACTGATGGGTATTCAATCCAATATTACATACTCTTCCCCACTTTGCACTACCTGAAATAAAGCCTACTTTAGGCGCTTTATCTCTTGTAATTCAATCCAATATTCTTCTTTTCAAACGAAAATGATGCATGATGGAGAAACTTTCTACTATTTGCTAAAATTCTATCAAACAACCAGTGAGCATAGCAATAATCCATAACATATGGCAAGTTTTTGAATTACCATCCGCTGCTTATTCCATCTTGAAAAGTCATTACGTATTGCATCTCAAAACGCAATAATGTTTTACTGCTTCTTATATTTCATAATATGGTAGAAAGCATTGCGTTATCAATTTTTTAAGAATGCTTATATACACGACTGACATAAACGTACAGGCAGAAGCTACAGCTTTAAGATTCGTCACTGAGTTGCGAGAAGAAGTCAGCGCCATATTGTCTAACTTTGTTGGTAAATCTAATGACTTTAAAGCTCTCATGGTGTAGTGTAAGTTTACTTCTCTGTAAACGTTATGCTTACCCCATTGTAAAAATCCATTTCATGACATAGCGTCAAATAATGAAACGGAAATAAATTGCTTCATGCGGTAAAATATGGCATAATTGCCGGTCACAACGAACGTAACTAACGATCAAATGCAACATGCAGTGAGAGTCACACATTTTGCTCAGTTAAACTTGAATGCTGGAAAGATTGTAATAAAGGATTTGGATGAGCAATAAATCTGTTGTCTAGCACAAAGGAGAACGCACCACCCTCAAACTTCCGAATATAGCATAATTTAAAAACAAAATATTTAAAAAATACTTCTAGGAATAAATTTTTTGCTTAAACTACTTTACTCTTCTTTTTACTTTACTCTTTCAAATAACAACGCAGCCGCCCAATCGGTTATAGTGGTTAGCGTCGCTGACTGCCGTCCCTAAGAGCCTGGGTTCGAATCCCGGAGAAGACATGGATGTTTGTAAATGTATAATGACGGTGCGGCATGGCGGCACTCTAAATATGCGGCGAGCCGAGAGTCCTCTCGTGTGGTTTGATGGAAGGGGAGAGGGTGGGAGATCCTCGGACCAGTCTCCCCGGGGTGCTCTCCATCAAAATTGGGGGCGGAAATGAACCAAATCTCACTGTCACCTGTTAGGTGTTCAAGGCTGTTGTCAACGACAGGCGTAATCTAGCGCTCCTTACCACGAAGAATTTCGTGGGCTTGGGCTGACTACGTCAGACAAGTGGGCATAAGCAACAACAACAAATAATGACTCATAACTCAAATTGATAGCCATAGGGTTCTTGAATTAAATATTTAGTAGCTGAAACTTATAAACTTCTGGAAGAAGGTAAATTCATCATGATACTGTAATCTGATTTGTCAGAATGGTTAGTGGTAAGTTGTGATTACCTTTCATTCTTCAAGATGAATGTAGCTTTTGATAAGTTCTTTTATTGCTACACTAAATATTTACATATATTTACATCATAGTTCAGGAATATTCGTCATCTCACTCACATTTTCTCGACTTCCGATTCTCGATTACCTTCATGCGCCCTCTATCGGCGGCTTTTCTACAATGCCATCTATCGGCTGATTACATTCGGTCATTCTGACTTGACAATCGTCCCGATTGTTCTGAGTACAAATGAATCTTCTAATACATATATATTCCTACATTAATTCGTATGCACATTATTTAACATACATATTACTGATACGCTAAGAAGAATTCTCATTATACTGAAATATGATACCATAATATACTTACTTAAATTCACATATTTTTTTAAATACATTAGCATAACAATGGATTCTGTAAATCATTTCTAAATACATGATATATCTGAAATAACACTGATTTATTATCAGTCCTAAAATGATAAGTCCGAATAGTCCAAAAATGCATTAATTCTTTCAGTTCAAATTCAATCTAATATTCAAAAGTTCAAATTCATTATGAGACATACACTGCCTGTAGCTATGTTGCAGATGGCGTCCTTCTAGTTCAGTGTAACTGTCTACCTGTTTCACCGTGTTTATAGTAAATTTATGAAGCTTTTCTTTATCTCACTCTGGATGGACGCAGAAATGTTCATTTCTCGCTCTTCAAAGATTTGTGTATTTTTTATGAGCATAATGTTTTAAGCTTCCCCACAAAAAGTAGTCTGTACTACTAAGATCTGAAGATCTCGGTAGTACGGGTTCGGAGGTCATAGATTGACCCACAACGCTTTTCAAACAACTTCAGAGCGGCTTTTCTACAATGCCATCTATCGGCTGATCACAATACATAACACTTCAAGTTAGTGGTACATGGGCTTCATGGACTCACTATGCAAGGAGTTAATTCAAATTACTGGAACCACACATTTTACGTTACATAATTTCGTGCATATTTTGCTTGTTGTGTTCCTCTGATTTCGGTTATAAATAAGAGTGACGAATATCTGACCCTTTTCTTCGATACAACCATGGATGCTGAGATCTACCAAGATGCTATCCAACAATCACTTATTGGCTAACTGCAAGAAATACATCACGCTTCGATATAAAAATGGTTTGGAATGTCATAATTCAAAACCACTCTGAAGTTGTTTGAATAGCGTTTTGGTACAATCTATGACCTCCGAACCCGTAAGACTACCGAGATCTTCAGATCTCAGAAGTACATGCGACATGCGACGGGGGACGTGGGCACCACCCACGGTTACCGTCGGTTAATTGGTGTAGCGCCACGTCCACCAATATCTAGAGTTGAAAATCTCAGTAGTACAGACTACTTTTTGTGGGGAAGCTTAAAACATTATGCTCATAAATAATACACGAATCTTTGAAGAGCGAGAAATGAACATTTCTGCTGCCATCCAGAGTGAGGTAAAGAAAAGCTTCATAAATTACACTGAACTAGAAGGACGTCATCTGCAACATAGCTACAGGCAGTGTATGTCTCATAAATATATACACCTGCTTTTTTACGAAGTCCATTTTGCAGACACATTGGAATCTTTTTAACGGAGAAAGACGTGGAAAATGTGCAGAGCCCTCGCCGGGACTCGAACCTGGATCTCTCGAATATGTGCCGAGTGAGCTACTTTTACACCACGAAGGCATACAGAAATGAGGGAGAAAATACCTTATGTACTTCCCCTTTTAAAAGGAGACTGGGGATTAGGGATCTCAGTCACCAATTCCTGGTGGTGAAAAATCATCATCCACCACCTTTTAGTTTGGGCGCCACTGTAGAGTTATTAAATTATTTTTGATGCAAAGGAGGTGAAAAATGTGCAGTACTCTGGCTGAGACTCGAACGTGGACCTCTCGAATACGCACCGAGTGTGCTACCGTTACGTGAAGAAGGCATACAGAAAAGAGGGGAAAAATACCTTATAACTTTTTAATTCCCGTACATAATGGTAAGCTTTTGAACTCTTTACAGATATAAATTTAATTGAGATTAATTTCTAATCAAATTTTGAGATTAGTTTCCTCAATTCAAAACTAAGGACTATTCTAGGCTAACCAATGCAGTACAATATTTATTGAAAATATTCACTAAAATTTACAAGGCAACTAAAAAAAAGGCAAAATAAATGTTCATTATTACAGTTTATCAAAGTTTCAATTAGTACGTGTTACTTTATAAAACAATATCTCAAAATGAACAAAAGATTTCAAGTGAAGAACAGACGCCCGCGAATACAAATTTTGCAGCTTTTTAAAACTACAGCTTTCTAATTATAACCCATAAAATAATATTATAAAAACACATAATGTGGTACCAATTAGCTGCATTGGATGTGAAACGCATTTCTTTCAGAATTCACATCAGAAAGGCTGGAAATCCTTCCTAGCAAACTTGGTGATTTAGCTTAATATTAATCGAAGCAAAGTCAAAAAACCCAATTTTTATCCTCTCTAATTACGCACATTTTCAGTTTGGAGCGACATTAAATTGCTGGACCGCTTCAAAAATAAGCAGAGCCGAATTTATAACACTTCAGGAAAGAAAAAATTTCTTCCAAACAAAAATGCAATCCCCTAGGCCTAAATAGGGCCGCTCAAAGTAATTAAAGACTTTGAGGCACAAAAAGAGGTAAGTAGCCATTTTTTACCTGCCATAATTGTGCTTTAAACAACTGAATAATTAACGTCTGTTCTTTTAACAAGCCAGAATATTTTTCTTCATTTTTCGGACAGCAGCTTTAAGACATTTTATAACACGGGGTTATTAAAAAGTAGAAGTAATTTGTTATTAAAATAGAAGCAATTTGCTAAATAATTCATCTTTTTAGTACGTTTTTGTCTAGAAGCTGGAAATTTCTCAACTTGTTGCTATTCTGCAGTTTATAATATATGACCTCTTCTTTCCAAGAAAACTATCTAAGTTAAAAAAAAGAAAATATATTTTTTTCCAACTCTTTGCAATAAGTAATGAGATATGAGACAAATCTTACTTTCTTTGTATGAAACTACAGGAAATGAACATTATTTCAAATGTTGTTCCGAATTTCGTTTAGAATACAAAAGAATATCTTTTAGCAGACATAAAAGGCGTATTTTTTAGATTTAAGAAAGAATCCTTTTAGTGAATGCGACAATTTTGAAGTTTCAAATTCTGATCCTTCACATTATTATTGAAGCATCTAGTATTTCCTCATACGATATCAAACTGAGAACTTTAAACTGCCTTTCCCGCTAATACCATATTTATTCAATAATTTAATGTTTTATAAAATATGTCACATAAAAATTTTCCCTCCAGTTTTCATTGTTATATTTAGTAATACCGTAGCACTCTCCTAACATGACAGATAGGTAATTATTGAGAAACATGAACAATATGTTACCTTGAGTTCCGTATAATGGTAAGTTATGCCCAGTGCCTTGTCTTTAGGCCCGGCTCAAATTTGTTACAATGCACAGATGCTTACAATAGGATAGTATATCACGGTATAGAGGCTTTTAAAATACTATCAAGCTGTACGTCCTTTCGAGAGGTTGCTGGTAAGGAAAATGTTGGTTTTAAGATTTTTAAATCAGCCCTTCTTGGGGCGGAGCTGGGCAAAGTCATTCTGTCGCTTATAAATCTTCCTTTAATCTGATCTACACTATGTTCAGATCAGAAGGACTAGTCACCAATATATATTTAACTATTTTGAATTTAATTTTTTTCCCATACAAATTAAGCAACACTTTTATATCCACGGACATAACGTTCTAGGACATACACGATTACGCGAAACCGCTGATTGTAACCAAACTCTATATATGAAGCGATAATATAGCAATATATATAAATATTTTGAAATTTAACTGATATGTGCATGCGTTAAGACAACACGGATGTTAAATAATTTGAAAATAAACTATACTGTTACTTGCATTTTGTATTTTTGCAGTAAATTTTCTTTTTTTTCTTTTTGCACGAATGGAAGCACTCTATTTTAGCTTAATACTAAAATGATCAACAATACGCCCTGGAAGATTTTCCAAGCTTTGCATTCGCGATAGTGCACGGCTATCGCGCTTCCAGATTTTGCATTCGCGACATGGCTTTTATGTACAATTTATATATGTTTTTACTAGATCAGAAAGTAAATATGTTCAATAAACTAATAATTGTGCAATTTAAATGTAAAACTGAACAATGGACTTTTGTGATCTGCAAACAGCATGCTTTGCAAATACATTTTGGTTTCCTGAATTTTAAACGGATCACTTTAAAACTACTACAAAATACAAAACGTTACAAGAACGCCTGTACTTCAAAACCACTGGTCTGTAAAATGACGTGAAATAATCATTAAATAAACAACAGGATGAAAATTTTGCAATTCCATCATCTAGGAAATAATCTGAGCAAGAAACTGTCGGAGCCTTTGACAAGTTCTGGATTTTAATGTCTTAATAACTATTAACGCATCCTATGTTCATACAAACCTAATTGTATAACAGAACATTATATATTGTTGCGTGCGCGCGGGTTCGTAATAGATTGAATGCACAAGTCCGATAAAAAGTTAATAAAATTTATTCTTATCACAAGAAACGTAACAAAACGTTGGATGTTTCCTCAAAGATGCTCGTACAATATCACAATATTACGCAATATAATCAGTAGCTATATTTTAAACTACTAAAACGTTAAATATAACGCAATCTAAAGCGCAGAGAAAGCTAATCCGATCAAGAAAATTACAGCAGCTAAGTAAACAACAACAGGTCACTAAAACAACTGAGCTGAGATGTTTCTCTCTGGCTTTTATAGCTTTTTAAATCGGCCGCGGGAGACAGTTCTAGCAATTACTGTAAAGCATAGAAAGCTATGCCGGAAAAGTAAGAGTATAGTGAAATTGAATAAATGTAATTGACCACGCTGTGTTAGCTGTAACCGTTTTTCCACACTCCTATTGCTTTCCACTAATTTGGAGAAACAGAAAGCACTAGAAAAGGTCACTCTCGTGATCGGTTGAAAACTATTGAAGGGCGAAGAGAGAGGATCTGCTCTCAGTTGTTTAGTTAGCTGCTGTGTTATATTTAAGAGTTCAGCGTGAGATCGGATTAGCTTTCTCTTTATATGCGCTTTGCATTGAGTTGTTTTTAACGTTCTTAGTAGTTTGTAGTGTAACTACTGATTATACTGCGTGATACTGCGAACACTTGTACGAATACTTCTGTGGAAAATTCCAGAGTTCTGAAATATTTCTTTTGATAAAAATAAGTTTTTATTAGCCTATTACCGGACTTGTGCATTCAATCTGTTACGAACGCGTACGCACGTAACAGTATTTTGTACTAAACAATCTGTTAGTTTAAAACCTTTATCACTTTTATTTTCCGCGTTTTTCAGTAATATATCAACAGAGTAATAATCTCTAATTCAGTTTCCGATTTTTTAATGAAACAAATTTGTTCTAAAATTTAAATAAAAATTGACGAAATCACTTCGTTAGGTATAATTCCTAGAAATATTTTTTTGTAAACAATAAAATGGGCTTAATAGGAAACATGTCTTGGAATATTCTTTTCAATTCTGAGCTGAGTAATAGAAAGGTATCAACTTGCTTAGATGGATCATATTCTAGAATAAAGTGTAGGAAATGCTAAATTCAGCGTTTTTAATATCATTACGCATGGATAATTATTACAATGAAATGTCAGAAACGAATTCCATTATTTTTCAAATCATTTTTATAAGAAAAAAAGTATTTTATTTTTACCCCAAAGGGACAATTTGCCTGAAAGGGCTATTAATTTAATTTTGGCATTTTGCGTTAGTTCACCATAAAAGGCCTTTCACTTTTCAAATTGTTGCTACCTAATACTAGAGCTCTGCATTATATTTAAAGATTTTAAAGAATGAAGAATCTGTTTGAATGTATGTGTGCTTCTCGTACTGTGAAAAAACAACTGTACCTATAGACATAAAATTTTGAATAACGTAGTCCTCCACTCGAATATGGGCATCTGGAAGCCCAAATTTGGAATTTGTTTTATTATCTATTTCATATTTTGTAAAACTTTAACGAACTTTTGATTAACAAATTCAACGATTTCAAAGCGAACAATGACAACACTGTACGGGAAAAAAAAACATTTTTACCACCAGCGCGCAAGGCTGCATCGGAAAATGTAAAGATATGCTATTTTTAAATTATTTTGTGATACTGCTGTTGAATTGAATTTTATGGTTTAACCCTTTGAATACGAATTTAAAAAATGATTTTACCCGTTTTCTATCCAAATGAATAAGATATATGATAATTAACTTAAATTTAAAATCTGAGAGTTTTTCGACAAACGGTTTTCAAGCCAAAGCCTAGGATACATATGTCCCAGCCGTACTGAAAGGTGGGATACGTATGTCCTACACATAGCGATCAACTTACTATAAGCACACCTATTATTCTGGAAAACGTTATTATATGAAATATATTTACATCGTACGGTATAGGGTAAAAAGCATTCTTTGCATAACCTAACATTATACATTGAAGACCTTATATTTGTTCTTTTTCTGTATTTATTAGAGCAGCGGCGTCTTGATTTTTCAACAATTGGAAGACGATCCCCGAACTTTAGGAGATTCTAAGTACTTTTTAACCCATCAGTAATTTTTAAACTTTTAGTAGGACATATAGAGGCCCGGTGGCGCAGTGGCTAACGCGTAGTGCAGCAGCACCACAAATCCGGGGTTCAATCCCCGGGTTGGGCAGGGTTGACTCAGCCCTTCATCCTTGGAGTGGGTCGCTAAAATGACTACTAAGTTCGCTTGGGGACTTAACGCCGGGGATACTGCGACAAGCTGACCTTTTGTCAAGGCTAAGCTGCACAAGCACCCCGAAGCCCATGGTCTAGAAAGCAGATATTAGGGTACTGCGGGCCATGGGTTTCTACGGGCTGTTTGTGCCGCCGAGTCTAGTTTAGCTTTTTTTAGTGGGACATATATATTCCGCTAATAGTCAAAGTGTTAAGTTCAAAGAACATGATATTTAATAAATAAAGGTAATACGCAAAACGTTAAAATAACACTCCTTTGGGCGTAATATAAAATCTGAAAGCTTTCAGATTTTTTTTATTTCTTTTAATATAGCATTATCATCTAACCATTAGTTTTCTTTTCAATATAATGACTTAACGCAAAAAAATCTCAATAATATCTCAGGTAGAAACTCTTGATATAAATTTTTAAAAGCTCAAATAAACGTGATTAATTGCAAATATTTAAAGTAATAACCAGACCTCTTGAGCTGAAAAGATGCTTCCTGTCTTGAAACGAAAGAACATTCGGTGTTTTCACTTTAGCACGACTAAAATCTCTTTTAAGGGATTACATGGAATATAATTAGTGGAATATAATTAGCTTTATAACTACTTTGACAAAGGATTCATGCTGTTTTCATTCGGTTTATTTAAAGCTTGAACAAGAGCTTTTCTTTGTAAAAATCTTATAGACCAATTCATAGCATCATTTCTTATGCAGTATTTAAATATCACATTGTTAGCAAGAGATGCGTTTTAAAAGTGGCATAAATTTTTATGATGTATGTGCTCATGCACTGTTATATGTCAAGTGTAATCAATGAAGCTCGTTGCTGTCTGGAATTACGGTATTTCCCTAAAAAATTATTAAAACATTTTCATTAAATAAAAAAAAGCCATAAAAAAATCTTAACTGAAGGACTACTTACTGCATATCAACAAAATACTTAACTAAACATTTATTTCAGCATTCCATTAAAATTTTGTAACATCAAGCAAATGTTTTGTTGAGGAGGAAAAACTAACAGTTATTAAACCTTAAGTTTTCCAACGGAACCAAAAAAGAACCAGTTTTAGTTTAAAATTATTAGCAAATATCGACACGTACAAGTAATTTGTATTAATTTAAATATTTAAAGGACTGAAAGCAATTTAAACTTTTTGAAATTTAATTTCATATCATATTTAATACATTATTCCATCTTAAACTGAAACCGACAAAGAAAGAAAAAAAATCTGCGCGAATAGCCTGATATGAATATCTTACGAAATAAGTAACCCTTTACTCAAGTTTTGACAACATAAAGACTGTTTGATCAGAAAATTATAGCTCAAGTTTCATGAGACGCTACCTTTAATACCCTTTGCAACTGAGCGAGGGAAAGATGCAAAAATTCTCATTGATAGTAAAAGTTTCGGTGATTTCTCATTGAACAATATTTTATTTCTAACCAAAAATGTTGTTAAAAAATTGTTATTTCACATAGGTATTAAAATGCATTCTAATTAATTCAGAGCTTAATCTTGAAAAAACTGGAAGTTTAATATTATAGTAAAGATCTAAATAGTAATAACTGATAGTAATAACAGATAACAACCTTACAAGCGTAATACTTAGCACTATAGTTTCGTTACATTAATTGCTTGCAAATGAGTAGATAACAGTTTTTATAATAGAAAAATAAATAACAACACAACAAGCTTTAAAAACCTCAAATATCAAAACTAGTAAAAAAAAAGAAAAAACAAAGCAAAACACACACAAAAAAAGTCTGAAAGCTTTTCAGACTTTATATCAAGCCCAAAGGAGAGTTTTTTAATGTTTTTTGAGTTACCATCATTTATTAAATATCATGGTCTTCACACTTAAGCAACAAATTCACCAGCAATATAACAAAGTATTTAAAAAGTGGACATCTTTAGAATTTTCGATGCACAGTCTCGCACGCTGTAGATATTTTTTTTCGTACAGTGTTTTCATTGCTTGCTTTGAAATTGGTTAGTTGTTTAATCAAAAATTCATCAACGTTTTACAAAGTATGAAATAGATAATAAAACAGATTCCAAATTTGGGCTTCAAGGTGCCCATATTCGAGTGAAGGACTACGTTATTCAAAATGCGATGTCTCTAGGTGCCGTTGTTTTTTCACAGTGCGATAAACATAAATACATTCATGCAGATTCTTCATTACTTAATTTTTTTAAATAAAATTCAGGGCTCAAATATTTGGTGGCAGCAATTTGAAAAGTGAAACACCGTTTTTTATACTGGACAACGCAAAACGTCAAACCGAAATTTATAGCCTTTCCGGGCAAATTACCTCTGTGGGTTAAAAATAAAAAATAAATAAGTAAAAGGAAAAAAAAGAAAGAAAAATTAAAAAGAAAAAAGTCTGAAAGCTTTCAGATTTTATTAACATTCAGATTGGGTTTTTATCGTTTTGTGTGTTATCTTTATTTATTAAATATCATGTTCTTCGCACTTAAACCATAAAATTCAGTTCAACAGCAGAATTGGAAAATTATTTAAAAACAGCATATCCGGACACACAGTTTCGCGTGCTGGAGATATAAATGTTTTTTCTTTCTCCTGTACAGTGTTGCCATTGCTCGCTTTGAAATCGTTGAGTTTCTTAATCAAAAACTCTTAAATGCTTTGCAAAATATGAAATAGATAAGATACCCATATTCGGATGGAGATATACGCTGTTCAAAATTTGATAGCTCTAGATGCTGTATTATTACAACAATACGACAAACATACATATATTTATGCTCATTTTTCATTATTTAATTTCGTTAAGTATAATACAGGGCTATAATATTCGTTGCAACACTTTGAAAAGTGATTCGGTCTTTTAAAGTTTTTCACGCAAATCACCAAAACGAAATTAGTAGCTCTTCTGGGTAGGCTAAAAAGATAATTTAATATCCGAATAAAGCTGTGTCCGGATAATTGAAGTTCCACTCAGATTTTATATTCGGTACACATATCGAATCAGATCTTAAATAAGGATCCTGAATATTTAAAGCTGTGTTTGGATAATTGGAGTTCTACTTTGATATTACATTCAGCGCGCACAATTTATCAGATCTCAAATAAACAGCCTGAATACACTTATCTTTTAATATTTATCGTTCCCTTTTTGTCAGCCAACCTTTGTAAAAAATAAAAACAACATTCTGAAACAATTTTTTTTTCAAGCTGGGTAATGATGTTCATCTAAAACAGTAACATTTTTATTCAATTCATTATACGTAGTCAAGCTTCAAAGCGCAAGAGAGTGATTTATTTCTTCCATGTTGACAGATTTTTTTAATTTCATTTCATTCATGGCAGTTATCATGCATTTTAACATATAATTTATCTATAACATTACCCTTTTTCATAGCAATGAACCTCACAAAGTAAGACGTATTTGATTTATTAACGTGATGTCACATAGTAGGAAATGCTTTTACGCAGAAAAAGAAAAAAATGTATAAACATAAAAACTTACGGAATATTTTACTTATTTTAATTTTCCTCTTTCTCCACAGCTGTACGCAAGAATAATTACCGTACAGTCCTTAAGCTTTTCTCCATTTTTAAACTTGGTTGCACTTTAAGAAGTCTCCCTTCTTTTAATTAAATTTGTCCCAAACCAAATTTTATGGCTTTTCACGTGTACCCGCATGCAGTGCTATAGCTTCGATACAGCAGTGTAATTAATTGATACAGCGCCGATACGTAGTGCAGTTTAAGGAATCGCAACATTAAAAAATAATTGGCGGGGGAAGTTTCATTTTTTTGTTTGTTTTATTATTTATTTGTTCGCTTTCCAGCAAACTAGGGTTTGAAGCTTAATTGGAAAAGTTTTGCTTTCAATCTAGCAGCATTATAATAAATTGTTTTAAACGGAAACATTTGTCTTTAATATGGACGTCCCCTTTCGTACTTCAAAAGTACTTGAATAAAAGCAAAAATTAATTCAATGTATGATATCTGAATTTCATACCAATTATAAAATTAGTGATACTCCGAATTCTAAAAGAAAGAGAAAATCAATAAAATCTGCTTGAATAGTTTTTATTCATGCAAAAATGCAAGGAGTTCTCATAAAATTAACGGAAGATCACATGGGACTAAATTTGATAAAAGCCTCAGTTAAAACATTGAAAACTTGAAATGTATAAATTCACCGTACGTTTCTAACACACATATCACAAACTGTAAAGTACATTAAAAATAATTCGCTTATGTTAAAACATCAGCCTCGAATTATTATTGCATTATTATTTACTAAAAAGACTACAATTTTACCAAATTAAAACTAACAAAACATTCTGAAAAATGTTAGAAAAAGTTCTCTTGATAAGGTACATGTTACGGAAATTAATATGTTTCTTATTCAATGAGTTTTTTTTTCCTAATGGACGGCCCTCAGCAGACTTCGCCACTACTAAGGCCAGAAGTGGTGGCCACCTTATTGTGGAGGCACCTAATAGGTGGGCCCCCTTTGTTTTCTATGAAGGGACGGCCAGTTAACAACTATGCCATCTCCGGTGTTCGAACCCGGGCCCTTTGGTATCGAAGTCGGCTCCTCTAACCACTATACCGTCTGGGCGGCAACAAAGAGCTAAATTCGCATACTTAATTTTAGTTTAGTAAACTTTTAGTTTCATTAAAATTAGTTGAAAATTGTTAAAATTAATAATCTCTTTTCAGCAGAGTATGGTGGCTAAACTTAGTAAATAATTATTCGATGCGTGTTTTAGGCATCTTTAAACTCTAGACATCAAGTTCACAGTCCTTAGGCAACTACAGTTCAAAGACTGCAAACAGACTGGAAAATTCCTTGCCTTAGGATGAATTTCATAGTTCATGGAATGGGGATTTGTTAAACCTCAAGCTGGTAAATTTGATGTGTACCAACAGCCCAGAGAAAAAAAATCTGCTACGGCATAGTTAAAATCACATGAACTAAAACAACTGAATAATATATATATACATATATAAGATAAAAAATTATGTTAATTGGTTTTCTAATTTAATTTAACATTAGCCTCATTTTTAATTCCTCTTTTTTAATGTGGTATTTCCTCTCTTTTCTAAAAATAGTAATAACTTTTCTGGACTGAGTCATTTTTATTTCAGTCTGTGTCACATGGCTTGCGTAAAGCTGATGACGTAGCTAATTCGGAACCTGAACTCAAAATTTCGAGAACTGAAACTTTTGTGTAAATAAGCAACCTAAACCAAAACCTTCTCTTAGTGAGCCTCCACATTGGAGTATTGCACACTTTTAGCTTCTACCTCACTTCCTCCTTTCCTTAATTATGATAGTTGCGCAGTATACTGGAAAGTAATTAAATAATTAATGTGAAATCTTAATTTTTATTAGCAATCTTCAATGACCTTATAACATTATAAAATTTTTAACTGCAGTATTATTATGAATTTGTTTGTTTTTAACACACTTTTTGATTTATTTCAAGAATTTAATTTGATAATCATTAGGACATAGTGCAAAAACATGGCTCTGCTTAAAATGTTTCTGCTGCTCCTTGGCGTAGGAAAAAACTATAGAATTTTTTTGTTATTTGTGTATTTGTGACAAAGACGAACATGAAATTAATGATTAGATACCTGTTATAAAATGATAAAATTATATATAGAAGGATGAACTTTCAGCGTCAAAGGAAGATTAAATATGATAAAATTTCGAATATTTTCATTTGCTTTCTAAACTAAAATTACTGCTTGTTTGATTCCTCAAATGAAGTTTATTTTTTTGTTTGGTAATACAATTTCTGTTTGTTTTATAAAAGAACGTTTATTTTTTATAAATGTAATATTGTTATCATAACCTTTCTTTTTATGAAATTACACTCGAGGCTAGAATAAGAATAAGAATTAACGTATATAATTTGAGCATCTATATCTAAAATCATACAAAATATTTAAGTGTCTTATTTTTCAATGCGAGTATAAATCGAAGTTTGATTTTATGATCTATTTTTCGAGCTTACAGTTCGGCTTTAGGCACGTATACACGGTACTGGTCGTTAGCTCACACCTTTTCAATATCTGTGGAGAATGTTAACGCTTCAAACCAATTATGAAGAACATTATTGAAGAAACTCTAATTTATTTTCTGTTGTCATGCATTATATATTAATGTATCTCAGCCAGTCCTAATCAAAACAGGTAACCTTTTAGGCAGTCCCACAGGCTCAGCATTCGCAATTTTGCCAGTAAGATGAATCTAGAAGGATCTGATTGGAAACTCTTCGTCAAGAGTAAACTTTTGCAAGATACTGGATCTTCCAAGAATTAACCTCGGATCAATATAGATACTGTTTCAAATAATCAATCGCTGTTTCAGTAAACAGCAATAAAAGACTTAAATACACTCTATAACAAAACCATCGAAGCACCAAGAAGGAATCATGCGATTGCTTTGAAATTTCGTGCGCATAAAATATTTTGACCATATATGCAAATGATTAAAATTTAGTGTCCAATAAATGAATAGCGCGACCTCCATCGGAACTGGACATCCAGCAGATGTATATAAGGAGCTGTTCTTGACCTGTTGTTAAAAATTTCTGTTGAATTGCGATTTAGGATACCTTTCAACGACTGAAAAAATGCCTCTCCACAGGATTCGAGCTCGTTACGAGCAACTGTCAGAGTTTGAAAGAGGTCGTATCATTGGACTGAAAGAGGCAGGTTGGGCAAATCGAAGAATCGCTCGTCATATGAACCGAAGCAATGCGGCGGTTAGAAGATGCTAGCTAGAATGGGTGGACAATAGCAAATTTCAGCGTGATGACGGTAGCGGTCGACCTAGGGCCACAACAGATCGGGAGGACAGAGTAATTGTCAGATCAGCTGTCACAGCGCCTGATTCATCGCTATCAACCATCAGACGTGCGACCCGCACACGAGTATCCACCATGACTATTCACAGACCTCTGATAGAGCGAAATCGACTCTCGTGCTAACCGTTACGTCACCTGCCATTCACGCCTACGTACTGTTGAGCCAGATTACAATGGTGCTTGGCTCGATCAGGCTGAATGATGATGATCGGGGACGTATAGTCCTTAGAGACGAATACTCCTTCAAAGTGTGTCGTGATGATCATCGAAGACGTGTCTGGAACGTCCAGAGCAACGTGCCGATTCTGCTTTCATTATTGCACGCCATACAGGCCCTCAACCAGGAGTTATGGTCTGCGGTGCCACTTCTCTTGATAGCCGAACCCGTTTGGTCATCATTAGAGTCAGACTTACAGCACAACGGTACGTCGACGACAACCTGAGACCTGTTTTGCTACCGTTCCTTTTGCAATACCCTGGCCTTATTTTTCAACAAGATAATTCCAGTCCACATACGACACGTGCTGATATTAACTGTCGTACAACTTGTCAAAGACTTCTTTGGCCAGCCAGATCTCTGTCTCTCATCGAGCATATCTGGGATATGATGGGAAGGCGACTGCATCTGAGAGGGAATATTAACCTGGCAGAAGGCGCATCAGGAAAAGTTACTAGAGTGGTCGCATGGGGTTTCACATACCCCAATGTTTAAAATACGGTAAAAATAGTTTTATTTGTTTTAAAGCTGTTTTTCTTTTATATTACGCGAATAAGATTTAAGTTACAAAACATTAATTTCCAAAATAAGTTTACAGAGAGTTAAAACTAAGATAAAGGAAAATAATAACAAAATAAACATCATACCTCTAAGTTTTATTGCGTCTCTAATACACAATGCAACTTATTTTATTTGTTTACACTTTGAACAAAATTTATTCACGTGTTCTTAGCATAGAAAGTTTTCACATTTTAAATATAGCATTCGCGGTCTTCTGTCCTTGGCTCCAGGGCAATCATCGCAACTTTTATACTTAGTTGCTTCGAATTTCGTATATTCGTTTGAATTATTCCTTGAAACCTCTTCTCTTCTGTTGCATGCAGTGAGTAAGTTTCTCGGTAAAGTTCAATCTCTGATCGTTGTTTAATATATTTTTTTTATTAATTGTAATACTAAGTCCCTCAAAAACAAACATCTGCTTCTGTATCTGTTTAGTGGATTAGCAGTCGAAAGTAACATAATTCGAGCATTTATTGCAGCAATATTCACTCCAGAAAGGAAAATTACCATTTGCCACTTCCTTCTTATTCTGGCAATTGAATAACTTGCTGCTATTTCATTCACAATATCCACTGCTTCCTTAGTCGTATTATAAAAATCTATTATTTCTGGAGTTTTCTTTTCTCCAGTAGTGTCATTTATAGCGTCATCGTTATGTAATGTTAAAAGCATAAAAACAGTTTTTCCTTTTTTTAGGAACATAAGAAATTAATGCTTTATCTTTTTCGAAACCAAACAGTGTAGAAAATACTCCTATTTTCATCTTCAGTTTCCGAAATGTAATCTTCTTCACTTTCAAATATTTCTAATCAGTCTCACAGAGGCTGCATTTCCAATTCATAGGGAGTCATTCTTTTTGCCATAATGCGCTTAGAAATCTTTTAAAATTTAGTTTCATATACTTTAAAATCACTTGCGAGTAGAAATATTTATTCTTACACTCTAGAAATAAATTTTTTAAATAAATATTCTTTCAGAAAAACACTTACGTGGACAGGCGCGTAGGCAGTGTTACACCCCAGATGCAATTAAATACCGACAAATCTTTTTCTGAAACACACAGGCAACGGAAAAGCTGTTCTTAAAGTCACTCACTACTAGAAATTCAGCTACTGAATGTAGTACAGAATTTCAGTTTCACAAGTTAGGAATATTCAACTTTTTTGTAGACTTGGGGTATGATACACCCCACCCGAGGGTTAATGACCTAGCTCGACAATTGGAGCAAATTTGGCAAGAAATACCGGAGGAGACCATCCGGGAGTTTTAACAGTCTATGTCACGCCGTATTGGAGCTTGCAGCAAGGCTAACGGTGGGTCAACACCTTACTGAGCTCGTTATATTGTAACTATGTAACTCTGAAATAAATCATTCAATAGTTCTGAAATTTTGATCACTTTCTATTCTATACATGATCTTCCTACTCACCAATGTTTGTCTGCATTGGACAACTTCTTCTTGGTGCATCGACGTTTTTTATTATAGAGTGTATTTAACAACAGAATAGATATGCGTATACATACAAATGGCGACGTCACAAAAATCTGCACCTACAAAGCTACTAATGTTTAAACAGTATACATGACAAAACGATTTTAAACACAAGCTTCAATAGTGAATGACTTTTGAATGCACAAAATTAATTGTATTAAGAGAAATGACAGGAAACACAGTAAATGTAATGATCTCTATAAGACATAAATTAATCTCACATAGAGCTGTTTGACATTCACATATCTATTCTAGCATAGATCAATAAATATTTGGCTTACCACTCTAATTTTCATTTAACTGTTACATACCTGAAAAGAAAATATACGTATATTTATAATACATGAAAAAAAATCAAACTTAACATTAAGCTAATGAAATAGAACACATATTTAACTTTAAAACATACTTGCAGATATGAAAACTTTAGACAGTATGAATTTTTTTCTGCCAATATGTGAACAACGAAAAGTTTCAGTATTGTTCCAATTCTTTTATTACCGAAATTAATCGCGAATATATGGCACTTTTTAAAAGAATAAATACAATTAACTCAACACTATGTGAAATACGCGAAAGCTTGAATATATTTTTATCTGTTGTCAAACATTTGTGTAGCCATACTTCCTTGCATGTGCGAGGAAAAGGAAATTACATTTTTATCATTAATTCCAAAGAAAGAAAGTAGTTTGTCTTTTTTTCACCTTTCTACTTCTGTTAGCACTAACATACCACTTTGTTATCTGCCATTGCTTTGACAGCATAATCTCATTTGTATAGTAATTACCAACAAGACTGCATTTTGATACTTGAGCTGCGTTTTTTAATATTATCTTTTCTTTGTTTATAATTACACAACCTCGTTTATATTTGTCAGTCTGATTTTTATCCTCCTCAGTTTCTGTTTGATCTCATTATAATTAACATGCATATGTTGTTACTTGGATTAATTATAAAAGACAATGAAAGCAAAAATTATTCAATGAAAAATAAAAGATAGCTTTTTTTGGTGTTCATATGTATATATATTTGACTTTATTAGTTGTGCATTTAATTTTAACTTAGAATACGTAAATATTGCATATTTACAATGTTATTAAAAAGCTTTAGATGCAATAATGCAGGAGTTCCCAACCTTTCTGTTCCTAAGAACACATTCTAAAATATCTGTTGCACGGGGAGCACCATTTATGGTTTCGAGATTAATTTCTAATTGTATAAAGGTAATAACAAATCTGTTAACGTGCACATGAAAAAAGAGATCTGTCGCATTTCGCTTTTTGCCAATATCTGTGTTAGACGCAATTTCTATTTCATTAAAAGGGAAAAAAATTTCACATAGAATTTTACTGAAAACTAAAACATTTTTATTCTGATCGCACAGCGGTAGCGACACGTTAAAAGATCGGGAGCCTCCATGGTGGCCGAGGACGTAGGGTTGGGAACCTCTGCAATAATGCATCAGAATATTGCATAGTTACATTATTTTGATGCTTCGAATAAATGAAATAATTCTTGTAAAACACTCTGCGACATTTTTAAAATCCGTATGAAACTATAGAAAGAGAATTGGAAAATTCGAAAGAAAAATTTATTTCTTGCCACGGCATTGAAAAAATTTACATAATTTATTGAGAACCGAAGCACAAAAAATAAAATAGTTCAAAGTATGAAATGAATTAACTATGCACAAAAAATATGAATAGTTAAAGAATTAGCAAAACATTAAACCGAAGAATTTTCAACCATATCGTAAAACAAAAAACGAAAAATCACTCTTAATTAAAATGTAATAGAAGCTTAAATTTGTAAAATTGTCAGATTGAGCTATAAATATTAATTTAGTTTGTGGATGTAATAAATTTAAAATATGATAAACGCAAGAAAATATTTCTGCTCTCATTTTGGGTTTTAGTTACAAGTAGCAAAATCATTATTACTCATGTTTGCATTTAGATCAATGTATAAATATTGTAATGCACTTAAACGCATTTAAAGAAAATTTGCATTAAGAATAAAATCACGGATAAAACTGAATTACCGAGTACTTACAAAATATGACTTGTTTGTGATATTTGAGTGAAGCTTAGATAAAAAATTAGAAACATCTGAGAAGAAATCTCTATCAAGTCTTTACTTCTCAGTTTCAGTTAGAACACAGTAATAGAAATGTACTATGAAAGAAGAACATAAGGTAACTCTGGAAAATACTACGTAATTAATAAACTATATTAAATAGTCAGAGGTCTATCTAAAACTGAAAAAAAATTACAGTTTGTTACAGAGGTACATTAAACTTGTGTATTGCATAATTCATATTTCTTAGATCCTCAGGTTAAGCCAAAAGGGGATTTTCCCAGAAGGATTATTAATTTCGTTTTGGCATTTTGCGTCGGTTCACTATAAACGTGTGTTCACTTTTCAAATTGTTGCGACTAAATATTAAAGCCTTTCATTAGTTTATAAGGTATATCTCCTACATTCTTAGCGTGCCTTCGTGGTGTAATGGTCAGCACACTGAGCCGGTATTTCAGAGGTCCGTGGCTCGATTCCCGGCGAAGGAATTGCATATTTTTCATGTCTCCTGCTACTAAATAACCTAATGTTTCTACACGTTTAAAGAAATTAAATCATAAAGAATCTGCATTAATGTATGTATGTTTCTCGCCCTGTGAAAAAACAACACTACCCCGCAGACATTAAGTTTTAAGAACGTAGTCCTCCATTCCAATATGAGCATCTGGGATGCCTAAATTTAGTATTTGTAATTTGTTTTCTCTTTCATATTTTGTAAAGCATTTATGAGTTTTTGATTAAGAAACTCAGCGATTCAAAGCGCGCAATGGCAACAATGTAACAAAAAAAATGTTTTTTTATCTCCATCGCGCGAGACTGTGCATCGAAAATTCTAAACATATGCTCTTTTTAAATTATTTTGTGATATTGTTGTTGAATTGAATTTTATGGTTTAAGTGCGAAGAACATGATATTTAATAAATAAAGGTAATCCACAAAATGTCTCTTTGGGCATCTTTATGGAAATACGATTCCTTTTGATTTGTTTATGTCTCCTTTTCTGCTGTAAAATAGGCTTTCTTTACTAAGAAATTTTAACTCTTTTTTAATTTCACCTGTATATTTAAAACATCACTAAAAGACATGCTATTGAAAGTTAAAAGTTCGAGGAATTCGATCAAGCAATTTTATAATTCATAAAACGAGATAACGACATATTTGTTACGGTTTCTTCTGACAGCGAAATGTGTTTTATAATGGCAAACCTTTTATTACTATTTGCCGGGCCTTCTCATATGAAATCCTGTCACCCTGCTTAACAAAAACAAAATAAAAGAAAAGGGGCTTCTTTTTAGTCTTAACGGAAAACGTGCTTTCAAAGTTTCATTTTCAAAGTTCTTTCTTTCACAGGAACTCATCTATTTGCCACTTGCAGAGGATTTTCCTAGCAAAGATTTTTGTAAGAAATATAAAAATATATAAAATTACAAAAGCGAAAAAATTTAGTATAATAATACATACACTAGGGAAAATTAATATTAATAAACTAGAAATGTTTTAGTATTAAGAAATTAAGAAAAAAGTACGCAAGATTTTATAACTAGATTTTAAAATTTATT
>KK119982.1:570180-592220 GCA_000611955.2 Stegodyphus mimosarum
AAGTTATTACTACGTCGCATTTAAATCGATTTGAATTAACAAGAGTGAGAGAAGAAAATCGATAGATAATATTTCTCCCGTCGTTATCGATTAATCGTTATGTAATCGTAAAGAGTTGTCCCGAAAATTCGATAAATAATTCCTCTTAAGGTATCGCAGAACAACTTTTAGCCATTCTTAAGAAATTAAGTGCACTGTGTTGCAATATCAAACTTCTGATGTAACAACTTTGTTATGAAAACAGATTACTTTAAATCATAGCAGAAGATTAAATTGTCCGGTAGAAATCAAATATGATGTATTTTTATTACAAAAGTTGCAACAATTGTATAATAGTAAACTCTGGATATATATTAGCGTAGTGTATGTACGCTTCTATATTATCAAAAACAAGTTTTAACATTTAAAAAAATACTTGTTTTTAACTACTTTATATCTACGTCAGAGATAAATTAATTTCTGTAGCCAAGACACGTTAGAAATTTATTTTAAGTTCACTAACGATGTGAATATCAATAAAATGTATTTCCCTCAAAATGTATCAAAATATTATTACAAAAATTAGCCTTCAGTTCTAGTGTTGCAGTTTGACTGTAATACTGCAGAGCAACAATTGTCATAATTTGACTATAATTTTATTATTGCTATAATTTGAAAAATAAAGTTAAGATCTTAAGGTACGGAAATTGGCAATATGGTACTGTGCATGGAAAATAATTTTTAAATCTTGTTCTTATTAAATATTGTTCTTGAGTTGTGACTATATCACTTGTCCACGAATTCATAGTGGCAAGGAGTGCAAGACACTGCCTGTCGTTGGCAAGAGCCGTGAGCACCATACAGGTGACAGTACGACTTTGCTCAGTTTCGCCCACAATTCTGATGGAGAGCACTCCTTGGGAACGGGTTCGAGTGTCTCCCACCTCTCTTACTCTACTAACAATCTCTCGAGAAGACTTTTGGCTCGTCATATATTTAGAGTGTCGCCATACCGCAAAGACACTATACATTTACAAACATCTATCCCTTCTCTGGGATTGGAACCTGCGTATGCCGAGTAAACTGGCCCCTTTTCAGGCTGCGCAGGTAATCAGTACTATAAGGAAAAGCAATCAGACTGCATTTATTAAAGGGAAAAGTGTCGCATATTTGAATTTAGTGTTCTCACTCTGAAATCTTCCTCCTCCCCCAAAATGGTTTTCATTTCATAAATCACACTACAAAACGCAGATACATTAAAAATTTATTTTATTTCAAAGTTTAATATTTGTCTTACGCACTTGTTTACAGAATTTAATGCGAATGTGAATTTTCTAAATATTATCAGTTGGACTACAAGTTGAATTTCAGAAAATGAAGAGAGGAATTATCATCATTGCCATCCTTTCACAATTGTCAAAATTCTCTTTTCTTGTATCCTTTTTAGTTTTCGTTGACTGAAGTTTTTTAAGATACAAAAGGTAGCAGATATTGTAAAAGTCATAAACTTCGGTTCATCAAAGCTTCGCTAAAATTACCCATTGTAACATGTTTACGTAAATAAAATATTATTATCCTTACATATGCCTCTACATAAAAAATTTATTTTAAGCGTTAAAGTGACCCCGCCAATTTTCTGCTAAAGGATCCGATTTGAAATAAAAATATCCGAATGTGCTCAGATGAATGAAGTAAACAGTACTTATAAGCCGATAGCTTAAAAGAGCAAGTTAGAGCCATTTTAAAATTATAGACTCAAATATAAGCTATAAACTGCGTAGAAGAGGAAAATGTTTTCAGTTATTTTAAAAACAATTAAATTTACAGAGTTTTTCATTTAGAATAATATTTTAAATATAAATCAAGACATCCGCCTAAGGCTAAAGATGCCTTCGTGGAGGATTGTCTAAGGGAAACTGGCTCGTGTATACGTTACGTAAGGGGAAAGCCATAAAATCGCCCACGCAGCCAGCCTGTTTTCCGGGATTCAAGCATTGCTCCAGGTAAGAGTATTCAGAGACTTTACAGCTCGGCTGCTGTGAGGCTCTTTCATACTGCTAGAGTTACGTCAGAAATTTGATATTATTTATATTCATTTGCTAAAAGTTTTTATTTTTAATAGTATAGTATATAGGAATGTTGATTATCAAGAACATTGATGCCTTTTATTGCATAGGTAGCAAATATCTCAACATTTTAAAAAAACGTTATATAAGAATTTGTATAACGCAGAGGTGCATAAGGGTTCTAAAACTGTATCCTTTTAAATGAATAGTTCAAAAAATATACTAATATTTTTTTTTCTGCAGTTCTTCCAGACAAAGGGCTTTTGGAAATTTGTGAAAAAATTCTATTTTAATTACCTACGTAAAATAAACAAATAAGTATTTCAGGAATATAAAGCAAAACCTTTTTCGGTTCAGAAGTTTTTTGAAGATATACAAAAGGCTTTCCGAAAAAATGAGATTTTCATCATTAATTTACTTTCACAGCGACTTTTCATGAAGAAGAGATAAATTTGATACCTCTTTATATTTCTGGCGTATTAGTATGCTATTTTTCTCAGTTAAATTTGATTTTTGCTATTTTGATAAAAAAATAACATTTTATGTTTTAATTCCTATTATTATTATTATTATTATAGCCAATGTATTAATATCTCTTTATTAATGGTCTTTAAGTACAATAATTAATTTCATTCTGCAACTTAAAAAAAATTTACTTCTTCGAAATGCATGTATAATTCGTAAGCCTTGATATCCTTATTTTTTTTTAATATTTCTGCTTTAACTCAAGCTGACATATTAAAAGCAAAAAGTAAATAAATAAAATATTTAATGCTTTAGATATTGAATAATTTCAGTGAATCTTTAATCGGTAAATGTAAAGTAAATGTAATCTTTTATACTTGCCTCTTCATCCTTTTTACTTCCTTGAACGAAGTAAAGAAAGTAGTGTAATCGCAAAAATTTTCGAGAATCATATTTCAACGAAAATATCCATTTTAATCGCTATCGAATGCAATTTAACGAAAGTTTTGCGTGACGCCTGTACGTAAGGAAAAAATAAAGGATTTTTTTCCCAAAACGGGTTGCAAAAAGTATTTAAAATGAATTCAGAAGTGATTTTTTTCGTTTCACTTGTACGTACGTACTCACGTATGTATATACGTATGTATCACGTATGTATGTGTCTCTCATAACTCAAAAACCAGTAGCCTCAGAACGTTGAAATTTTGTACATAGAACTGCTATAACATGTAGTTGTGAATTCCCTTTTTAGTTGCAATCGGCTAGACCAAATATATATATATATATATACATAATTAGAAACATAAAAATAGGCTAAATATTAAAAGCAAATTTTAAACATATCCTGCGCTATAGATGCAGGATTGAAGTAAAATAAACTTAAATCATCTACAGTTAACATCAAACTGGAATCAAATCAAGATAATTCCTCAATAATATTAATGACTGCAACCGTGTATATGAGGCTTAACACAATATCTAAACATATCGAAATTAAAATATAAAAATTAATCTCCTTTTACTGAAACTCCAGTTCAAAACTCACCAGGAGAAAATGAATTAAAGTTTCAAAAAAGTTGATCAATATGTTTCGAAAACATACCCACTCTCTGAGCTCAGTTTTTTTTATTCTTAAATGTTGGTAAATTGTGCAGTTTTTGCTTTAAACATGACTGAATTGTATAACTGTTGTTCTTATCTTCGGTTAAGGTTTTTATGCCTTTAGGTAATCTGCATGCAATAGTTGTAGAATTATCAACAATTTGAAAGTTGCTTAACTGCGGCTAACTCAGCAGTATAGTGAATTAAGTCAGAACGCCGAACGGGTCTGCCGAACGGGACAAAAAGTAAACTTTTACTTTTGGGCACCGAAAAATTTGCCTTCTTGCCCGCTGGCCGAATTGCTTGTTTTTGCATAGAAACTCAAATTTTAATTGCAAAATGTTTTAAAATTATCTTAATTGCATTTGGTATTTTATATTTTTCTATATTTTTAAATTTTTAATAAAGATATTTTGAGTGTTTTATGTATTTTTGCTTTGCTGCGAAGTGAGAACTGAATTAATTGAATGAGAAATATATCTGTAACGAAATTCGAGGAAATAAGCTTAAACGAAATGCAGCACAAAATGCGTATAATTTAATATTCCGTACAAGAAAATCATGTGGTGTACCGATCTTCTTCTTCTTCTTTTTTTTTTTTTTTTTAAATACCTGGATCCTCTAATATTGAAAATTATGTGATTTAGTATATTAAGTTTTTAGTAAGATGGCAGAATTTCATTTCCAATGAACATTAAATGTAAACAAATTTTAATTTATTTCAGCATATCAACAAAGTATGATTTGAAAATTTATAAGGTATTTCTCCCGTTTTCTTAGCATGTCTTCGTGGTATAATGATCAACACACTCGGCGCGTATTCGAGAGGTCCGAGGTTAGAGTCCCGGCCAGGGTATTGCTTAATTTTTTATGTCTTCTGTTTGAAAAATACTAATGTCACTATAGTGGCGTCCGGACTAAAAGGTGGTGGATGATGATTTTCCACCACCAGGATTTGGGGATTGGGTTTCCTAGTCCCCAGTCGCCCTTTAAAATGGGGGTGTATATAACTTATTTCTCCCGCCTTTTTAGCATGCCTTCGTGGTGTAGTGGTCAGCACGTTTGACGTGTATTCGAGAGATCCGACTCCCGGCGAGGACATTGCTCATTTTTCATCTCTAATGTTTTCAAAAAATACCTAATGTCTCTATGAACTAATAAGTATTTAGAACATTAAATTTAACAGAGTCACGTAATTTTACATAAGGATTACTATTGCTTTTAAATCTAATAATTGCATTACCTTATTCAAGATTATATTAATAACCTCAGCATAAGTCACAGCGATTTAACTCAAAAGCGTATCATAAATGTTTATGCATTGCTAAGAGGTTTAGATAAATTTTATCAACAGAATACCTTTTAAGTCGCCATTTTTCTGAAATACATTCTAAAGCATATGAAAAATATTTTCATTATGTATCGTAATAACCATTATGGAATGCGATCAAGATCGCACTTTGTTAGGGGTAAGTGTAAATCTCATTCGTTGTTAGCACTTTATTACAACTCACAAGCATTTATTGCTTGTCAAATTTTCTATTATAAGTAATAGAAATCTCTAATAAAGTGCTTCCTAGTGCTTTAGATTTTGTGAACCAAATGACTAATTGTTAAAAAGTCTTAAATGATATTTAATAAGAGGTTGGACTCTGGTGGCATTTTAATTGAAAAATGCTGCTGAAAATAAAGATAATAAAAATTATATAAATTATGTTTTTAAGTGTGATTTCTTTAACTCGTTTAAATAAGATATCATTTTATTTAGATTCTTCATGTTGCTGCACTTTAAATGTTACTCTTTTTAATGTAATTTGCATTACGTTTTGTTCATTAAAACAGATGAACTTGACAAAAAGGAAACAATTTCTTTAACACAGCAATCTTTCAATCAGTCTGTCTTCAAACAGCTGATAAAAATTTACACATCTGCGAGGAAAATCTCCATCCAAATGTGTTGGATATATCTTCGATAAGAAAGTAGAAAATACCATAAAACAGGACATCAGCCCATCTTGATCACTAATGCAACGGGAACGGCTGACTCTCAGCTATCTTTAGGAGAGAAATGGGGAGTGATATAGAGCATCAAATGAACATTAAGGTTGCGTTAATGAGAAACTGGGCCACATCAGTGCACATATATGTGAGCATCGTTAGCTTATTGGATCAGAATCCCACATACATTCCCCAATCGCTGAGAGGTGAAATCAGAAATAACCTTTCTGATCACGTCGATAAACATACGTTTCAAGGAGATTTCAAACCAAAGCCAAAATGAGAAGGCAAAAAATTCGTCGAAATTTTAAATTTATAATATAGGAGACATAAAAGCATTACAAAGTTCAAACCGGTTTTAAAAATACTCAGTTTAAAAGTTGCCTATTTAACATCCGGTACCTAAGTTGAAAACTAAATTGGTTCATTAATGAAACAGATGAGAACTACTATATTAAAATTCCAAACATCCTAAACCTAGCTCATCCCATATTAAAACAATCTGAATAAATGTACTCTCCTTTTCCTGCAGGTCACAGTAATTCCTCACTATCTGCGATGTTTGGTTTTTTCATTATTTCAAGGATAACAAAATAGCAAATAATAAGTCCATGACGACACACAAAATATTAGCCATTATTATTTATTTCAGCCAATATTAGCCATTTAAGCAAAATTTGAATAATTTCAATTGAAATGATAATATTAGAGAATTTTTAAGTGTACTAAATAAATATTAATCCAACAGAAGTATTAATCAATAAATAGGCTATTAATGAAGAAACATGGGTGCTATCTAGAGCTTTGTTTCCATCTTTTCTCCAAGATTTCTCCAATTTTAGATTTTATGGGCACAATTCGATTGCTCCTCGACATAGATGAAGAAGATCGTAAGATCAATGTCATTCGAAAGATAGATGTTAAAGCATGTTAGACTTGCTTCATTTATATCTCTTCGTAGGTAAAATTTATCGTAGAGCTCCGATAAATTTTGAATAGACCTTTTAAACTTTAGCTCCATGACGAATCCAACTCGAAAATGCAATCAATTAACTACTCTGCCAAAGAAAAAGCGTCATTTAAAAAAAATTGAAAATTTTTATTGAGAAATCTTGCTTTACAACTCCTACTCGCGTTTTATTCTCTAATGACATTTCCTTATTCGTTGTTATAATAGTCTTTTCTGGCTTCTCAGTCTCAGCCCCTTCTAGTTATGGCATAAGATCATTTCTCCTATTTTTTTTCGTTTAGTACTTCAATTTTTTTTTCTTATTCGTAGTTTTCATGCTAATGCTAAAGTACGAGCTACTACAATATTCATATCTAGAGTTCTACCATCAGTTACAACTTATGATCACAGTATTAAGTATTTGTTGCCGAAAGTTCTGTTATTTACTATAGAATCCTTAAAATACGGCAAACTCTATATTTCTTTATGACAAATGTGAGAGTTTTTTTAATTCTTCTTTTTTTCTCTTCACCTATGGCGAGAAACATTCTGTCACAGGATTTTAAGAAAACATAGAAGCGAAGATCGGAAGCTGAAAACAGTAATTAAATGTGTGGAGACATGAGAAATTTTTTTAAAGCAGGAGACATGAAAAATGAGCAATGCCGGGACTCAAACTACGGACCTCTAGAATACACGCCTGGAGTGCTGACCACTACACTACGAATGCATGCTAAGAAGGCGGAAGAAATGCCTTATATACTCCCCTTTTTAAAGGGCAACTTGGGTTTAGCGGACCCAATCGCCAAATCCTGGTCGTGAAGAATCATCACCACCAGCGTTTGTAGTTCGGGCGCTACCGCAGAGACATTAAATTCTTTGGAAGCAGGAGACGTGAAAAATGAGCAATTGCCTCACCGGGACTCGAACCACGGACCTCTGGAATACGCATCCAGCATGCTGACTACTACACCACGAAGGCATGCTAAGGAGGCGAGAAAAATACCTCATAACATGACTACAGAACGGTTTGCACTTTGAAGACGGAAGCTAATCCAGAGCAAATTTACTAACTTACACCTTTTCATTCTATGTTTGCTGATCGAAATTCGACATCATCCAACAACATTTAGGATGCAACTCCAAAATAACAGTTGTTTGGTTTGCTAATTAACGGTTCCGTATTGCGATAATTTCGAAGCAGAAGAGATGAAAAATGAGCAATGCCCTCGCCAGGACTCGAACCACTGACGAATACGCGCCGAGCGTGCTGACCACTACACCACGAAGGCATGCTAAGAAGGCAGGAGAAATACCTTATAAATGTATGCGTGAGCAGTAAAAACGCAAAGATTGAAATAATTCAGCTTTTATTTATATATTACTCGTGAATTTTTAAGCGTATTATTAGCGTTCATACTACTGAAAGTAAGGTCAAAGGCAAGGATAGTCAACCTGGTCCCTACCGCCCATTAGTGAGCAGTTTAAGCTTTCACGGTGGGCAATGAAGGTTTTTGTCCGATAAAGATCAAGAAAGATCGAAGCATGCACGTATGTATAAATATTTACACGCCCCTTAAAGTTTAGTTCTCAACTTGGCCATAACAAGTTTTAGTTAACTAGTCTTTTCTAGTTCTGTTCTCTACTTCACCATAACCTTCACGCAGTGCTTTCCTATTTCCATATATTTATACAGCTTTGTTTTTTAATAAGTTTTCAGTCTATTAAATGTTCAAAATTGCAAATTATAGTATAAATAAATAGATAAATTTAACTATATATCTTTTACTAAATATCCACTTAAAAACATCTTTGCAGTTGCGCTACATTAAGTTACTGTGAACGAGTGGGCGGTATAGAAATTTTACAGCTTACAAAGTGGGCAGTAGGTATAAAAAGTTTGACTACCCCTGCTAAATCATCGTACATTACACTTTCCTAAGAATACCTGCCTATAATTCCTTAGAATTGTAAGTCCTGACGAAACACAACAAACAAAAGAAAAGACAATAGAAAAGAAAGTAAAAATAAAACATTAAAAAAAAAGTCTGAAAGGTTTCAGATTTTAAATTACGTCCAAAGGGGCGTTTTTTAACATTTTGCGTGTTACCTTTATTTATTAAATATCACGTTCTTCGCACTTAAACCATAAAATTCAGTTCAACAGCAATATCGCTAAATAATTTTAAAATGAGTCTATCTTTAGAATTTCCCATACACAGTTCTGCGCGCTTTAGACAAAAAGGTATTCCCCCCCCCCGTAGAGTGTTGCCATTACTCGCTTTTAAATCGTCAGAGTTTGTTCATAAAAAATTCGTTAAAATTTTACAAAATATGAAGTAGATAATAAAACAAATTCCAGATTCCAAATTTGGGCTTTCAGATGCGCATATTCGGGTGGAAACGTACGTTATTCAAAATTGGATGGCTCTAGGGACCGCTGTTTTATCACATTTGAAGAAATATACATACATTTATGCAGATTCTTCATTATTTAATTTCTTTAAATATAATACAAAGCCGCAATAGTTGGTGACAATAGTTTGAAAAGTGATACAACGCTTTTAGTGATTCGACGTTAATTCGCAAAACGAAAACAACAGTTTTTCAGGGACAAAACTCCTTTGGACTAAAAATGTTCAAGTCCTTTTGTCAAATGTACAGCCCAATTTTAACACATATACCAAACAAAAATAGTTCAATGAGGTCAAAAATGGTCTCAATCAGGGCAGTCGTTTTAGTTCATGCATATAAATTTCAAGTTGTGAAAAATAAATTATTTTTTTAACTCAGCCGTATAGTAAAATCCTTATTAATTACTTCAGATATATAGCTTTACCCTAAATAATCGAATTTATTCAGAATCAGAGATATTTAAAACAAAACGAGTTACGCGATTGTGTCAGTTTTCTGCTTCTGCATGTTGTCTAAATATCCGCGTCTTGAACGAAATAATACATTTTACAGGAACAAAGAGAAAAACAATATTCTCTCCTGTCCTTCCGCAACGTGAGACATTTTGTGAATATTTTCCTATCTGCATGCGGTTTCAGTGTCGCATCAGACGGAAGAAGTAGTGTTCGTTGAATTTAGCGCAATTTATTATTACGTTTTAGGCATTAGTATTATGCATCTATTATTACACATGTAGGGTTTTAGTTTAAACTAACAAAGTTTTATGTTAATTTTTCTTTCCTGTGAACTCTTATTTCAACTTCCCGTTAGAATGAGCGCGCGATTCAGCTTTATGCTAATTTAAAGTGGAGCCAAGTTTTGTATTTAAAGGTTAGCATGGAACTTCTCGGCGTGAGAGAGCTTTTAGTCTCAGATCACTTCGGCTCTGTTCGACGTTCGCCTGACTATGTAGTATTTAAGTTCTAAGCCTTAGAGCTGTTACTTTAATACTTACTGAAGTAATCTAACTGCGTTAGTATTAGCCAAATCTTGCTACGCACCATTGATAGTGTAAAATAGAGGCTAACCTCGCGTTTAAAGCTTCGAGAGCAACGACTACTTAATTTTCTACTCAACGTTATTTTAAATTATTTGATTGTTCAGTTTAGACCCAAGTACGGTCATTATTTTCTGTTATCCCGAGTTGGGAAGTGGCTGTAAATAGTGGTTTAATAGAAGGGGATTTTAAACCTTTCTTACGTGCAGTTATTCTACCACTTACCAGAACACAGCTGCATTCAGCTCCCTGTTCGAGATCAGGACTTTGACACTGTTACGACAATGTTCGCCAAAAGTATGCACAGAACACTCAGTCCTGATACACAAATGCGAGTTTTCTGCTTTGAAGTTTACATGCTACTGTACAATGTATTTAATTTATTTAGTTTTCTTAAAGTTATTTTTTAAAGCTGTCTTATTTCTGAGCTTACGATAATGCATTAAACCTGTAATTACAAGCCTCAGTTCTTAGATATTTGAAGCATGATTAAAAATAAAACAGGACTTTTAAAGGGTTTAATTGAACCGATGTCTGAATTCTGATCATCTTCAGAAAAATAAAAAGTACTTTTAAAATGCAGTAGATAAAATTTAATGGGCATATGCAGTAATATATAAGGGAAAACACAAAAGATACACAAGTTACATAACGCAATAAAAGAAATTAGTTTATAGTTTGTAATGCTAAAGAGAGGTTGTTTTAGTCACAGTCAGTTATAAATTATGAATTTAACTATTTCAGTGCATTATTAATATCAAACTTAAGAGATGAAAATTTCGCTCTGATCAAAGCTTGAAATCAGTCGATGTCCGGTTTCGTACTTTTAAATTTTTTGAGTAACATTGTTATTTTAGGCAAAGTGCTCTGGAGCTTTAAATAAAAGAGATTCCATAGTACAACTAATTTATACAGTATTAACAGAAACTATTAATGTCACATTTTATTTAGCAGCAGTAAAATTGATATCGATACTAGGTACGGAATAACAACTCAGTTTCCCTAGGAAGAGCAAAATGCGTGAGAAAACTTCAGCAGCGAAGGAAGGAAATCCTTGTTGTCAAAACGCGCAGCCATCAGGAAGAGGAATTTTTATGGGCTGTAAGGCATTTGGTCAAAACGCGTTTAAGCGGATTAGAAGCCAAATAAAAATGCGATTATATCCTTATGCGAGGAATAATAGTTAAAAAATTTATTTTTCCTTTATTGCCTCTTGGACTGCATAGTGGTTAGTGGAAGCTGAATGCTAGTGTGAATTACAGAATGAGAGTTTGAATCTAGTGTAACGCTTGGATATTTATGTATCTTCCGAGGCTGTCTCGAGAGTTATATCAGACCATTCCTAGTGGTGTAACCTGTGAAACGGTCTCTTGGTGAGATGGCTAAATGAAGGAACGATTTAGTTATTCATAATACGTGAGAAGTAAGTAGCCAACTATTTGAAAAAAAAAAAAGACAGAAAGCTTTTCAAACTTTGCATCATGCTTTTATTATGAACTTAATTACCTTTAACTTGTTTAATTGTTGCATTTAATTGTTCCGACTTATTTTATTTTATTACAAGTTTTCTAATTTTCATGATATTGCAGCGTCGCTTACAGGCGTGGTCACTGCAGATTGTTTTTAGATCTTGCCAGCAGAAGGTTGGCAGAAGGTCACTGTTGTTTTTGACTGAGGCTGCTTGGCCGCGGACAGAACTCGTGAACCTTGGATCCGTTACTGCATGGCTAAGTCTATCGCGTCAAGAACAGTTGTCGTTGACACGAGCGATTTTAGTGATGTTTTTCGTGGACGGTGCTCGCAGAACCCCAAAGATTTTAATTAATTGTTTACGCAATTATTATTAACTTAATTTTTAACGCTTTTATCTGCTTATGTTTTACTTTATTTATAGCTTTATCTATTAATTAATTTTTTTATTTTTATCCCCCTTCCTGACTGCATTCTTTAGAGTTCCAGTATTTCTAATTTTAGAAATTAAGCCCTGATGTAATGTTAGGACATGTTTAGATATTTTCACATACCAGAGATAAAGAACAGTTCTTTAGTAAAATAAGCACATCTATAAAACTTGATAAAGTTCCTATAAAAAGGAATAAAATATCAAATCGGTTTAGAAATTATATGCAATAAAACAGATCTGCCTTTACAGACTTTGATCAGTCTGTTGATTCCACAAACAGATAAAAATATATAAAATTAATAAATTTAACTAATAATAAAACTATAAATAATAATAACTAATAACAGGCAAAATGTAGCTTGTATTGTTTATTATTACTTAGAATGGTTTTGTAAATTTCAGCAGAATTAGGAATTTTCAGCAAAATTAGGAGTTTTCTGAAACCAGAGAAATGTCTATTTTCTAATTCCAGATTTCTCGGAATTTTAATCAATATTTTTAACAATAGTCCTGTGAATCATTTGAGGTCAATGTTACCTGCTTAAATTTTTACCATGAATCAATACCTTCTGTATTTATTCGTAACATGATAAATGAAACTTGGAAGAATGAGTCGCTGATCTTGACAATATCAGTATTAATACCAGTTATAACTTTGTAACATGACTTAGAACAAAGTTCTGCTCATAGTTTTAAGTTCCATTGATCTTGCGTAAGGATTCTGAGGCTAACGGGAAGACTTTGTAACCACATATAGAGTTTTATGACATGTATTCACTTTCAAACTACTTAGGTTAGAGGCGTATAAAAATGTCTTGCTTGCGAAGAATAGAACATAAAAATACAGTTGTAAAAGTATTTTTACAGTCAAAACAGAAGTAGAATTTTTTTAATTAATTAATAATTACTTTACATAAAATTTAGTTTACTACATACAATATTTCTGTTAGCATTTGGTGCGGTTCCTCCCAACAAACGTGCGCACACATACACGCACACACACATACACACACACACACACACACAAAATGTTCAGATCTTTAAGTGGAACAGATAAATTAAGGCATTATATTTAAATGCAAAATAGAAATTAAGGTTGTGAGGTGTAGTTTAATACTAAGAGTAATAAAATTTTAGCACTCAAGTATTTTATTATTTCGTTTAAGTAGTTCTGTAGTTTTACACTAAGAATTCATTTTATTTAAATAAATGCCTTTTAGGGTAGCAGACGTGACTCGCAATTTTTAAGCATGTTACTCGCTTAAAATCACAATATTTCAAAATCTGGACAACTAACTATAATTCCAAGAAAAGTCATTAACGGTAAATTTTCCTGTAGCTTTCCATTAGAAAGGACGTGCAAGCTTAATCTCACAGTTGACAAAATCTTTCATCGCTAATTAAGAGACGTACATTCTGTAGCAACATCAAAGAACCCGAAAAAGTCAATGTAGTTTAACAGTCAGATACCTTTCTAAACAGCGTTCCTAAATGTATCTGAACTGGACAACCAAAAATCAATTTTCCGACATTGTTTGCTTCCGGGGTAAAAAGGCAACGGACTTCGGAAAAGAGGGCGGGAAGGCATCGGTAATTATTGCCGATCAAATACAGGGAAGTAATTAATTACGCCGATGTGTCTCTTTTAAGGGGAAACGGGGGAATTAAATTTTAATTAATCATTTCAGCTATTTTCTGGAAAACGTTGCTCGGCAACCGATTTAAAAAGAATCGCCGAAAGCCTGGTTAGGGAAGCGAACAGCTCGAAGTGACGTTCCAGAAACGAAAAAGTGACTTTTAGATTGGACGAAATGAAGAGGAAGGGAACATTTCACAGGTATGTCATTTCTACAGAACATATTTACTATTAAAACTAGTAAAAGAAATCAAAAGTAACACAGAAACCTGATATATTAAGTCACTCTTGATGAGGGTCATTAATAAATTCTAATATTAAATCATCAAAACCTACACTTCACCTTGTTAAGACAGGTCCTTGTTACTGCAATCGGTGTTCTTAAGTATTCGTAATATATTCGTACTTATTTTATGAAAATCTTTGAATAAATTATTTACAGAGCCGTACATTTACTACAGATGTTTTAGTAGAGAAAAAAAAAGGTTTAAAAAGCTGCTTATTGTATGTATTTCAAATGATTGCATTTTACTTAAAATTAAAATTGAAGTTAATTACAAACTCGAGGACATTTTTCTTCTTCATATAAAACGGAACACAATATTTAAATAAATATTTCTTTATTTTGAGAACAATGCATCTGAATTCAGAGTGTTAATGAAGTATATTTAATTATTTTAAAGATTAGCTTTATTAAATCATAAGGGCTTAGTATCC
Organism: Stegodyphus mimosarum; assembly: GCA_000611955.2. Lineage (NCBI taxonomy): Eukaryota > Metazoa > Arthropoda > Arachnida > Araneae > Eresidae > Stegodyphus > Stegodyphus mimosarum. Next base: position 584,446 of record KK119982.1, read on the forward strand.
CTTTAAGAAATTTACGTCAGCATGGACTGGGTAATTATCGAGGATTTAAGTGAGTTTTATTGTTGTTTTTGTGAATTATCTCACTTGTCTGACGGTAACATGAGAACAAGCCCACGAAATTCATCGTGGCAAGAAGTGAACAAGGAGTGAAAGACTGCGTCTGTGGTTGGCAAGGGCCTTCAGCACCATATAGGTAACAGTACGACTTTGCTCAGTTGGGCCCCCGATTTTGTTGGACGACACCCAAGAGGGGACGGGTCCGAGAGTCTCCCAGCCCTCTTCCCTACCACTAATATCTCGAGAGGACTTTCAGATGGCTGCATATTTAGAGGTCCGTCATGCCGCACAGACACTGTGCATGTACAAACATGCATGCCTTCTCCGAGGTTCGAAGCAGGGTCGTTCAGTACGTCAGTCAGCGTCAATAACCACTAAGACGGTTGGGCGGCCGGTAATTAACAGAACGGTTTTTTCATCGTTTAATTTAATTAACAGGAAATATTTTATTTCATTACATATAATTAACGTGATCGCTCTTGAAATACGATTATTTAAAAATAAGAAATTTGAAAAGTTTGTCCTCACCTCAAAAAATATATCAACGGATCACTGATAAAGTACATGAATAAATTAAGCATACACATATCAGAAAGGAAAATATTTTTGATGCGAGTATATTTTTATGAGAAAATTAATAGCTAAAGTTTCAATGTCTATGAAAGACGCTGAAAATCTGTTCTTTAAATACTGTAATGTGTATTACAAATTCAAATCAATACAAGCTTAAATGAATTAAAGGAAAAGAATTCAAAACTGTTGTCTATTATTTTATTTCATCCATTCTTCTGCATTTGCGCCTATAGTCATTGCACCTATAGTCACTTCTGCACCTATAGTCATCACCATGTATTATTACTGCTGCTGTTGTCCTTTAAAACAGCTTCCCTTTAAACAATAACATAATGACATTATTTAAAAGAAAAATTTCTTTGCATTTACCAAAAAAAAAATTGAAAAATATCATGGTTACAGTTTTGTAGAACTACAATATTTAAAGTATATTTAGAAATTAATTGAACATTTCCGATATTCCTTAAGTAGAAAATTGCGAACAGTCAATTTGACTCCGAAAACTTTGGAAAATCTTCACTTTGTACGCGTATTCTAAAGGTAGTTACTTTGAATGACGTAAACACACATCTTACAATTCATGTGAAGAAATAAGATTTTACTTCTTTAATTGAATGTATATAAATCTAAATATTCATTTCGTGACAACTTATGGAAGCTGCAATAGTTAAATCACTGAGCTTCTAATCCAGGTTTCGTTTGGTTTATTTAATTATGGCAAAACACACTAGGGCTATCTGCCTAAGGGAAGGGATGCCTTCGTGAAGGAATCAAATTGACTGTTCGCAACTTTCTACTTAAGGGAAACTAGCTCGTATGCACATTACACATAGGAAAAACCACGAAAAGCTCATGCAGCCAGTTGCAGCTCAATCGCTGAACGCTGAGCCCGTTCGCGGGATTAGAACCTCAGACCGAACTATCAGTGTTCAGCGATTTTACCGCTCGGCCGAGCGTTAAAGTCGTCGATTCTACTCCAGGTATGGTTTGGGCTTATATTCATAATTGCTGGGAAAGACGAATATTGCACAAAAGGATATTTTAACTAGGGTTCCACTAGTTCTTTAGTAAGCAATCTTAATTAAATCTCATAATGGCAGTGATTTTTATACTTTATCTACCTGGCATAATGTATAGCTGCTGAGAGCATTCCATATATTAGATTCTATGAAATTTAGCTTATATTCAGTTCTTCCATACCTGATATAATCCACATTTCAAAACTGACATCTTTTGTGCAACTCTGATGGCCAGAATAAATAGTCACGATTATAGCTCTTGTAAGCGACTGTCAAAAGTTACATGTAACGTAAATAAGAGTAAATATTGGAAAGACACGAAGAACTTTGTATAAAAAGCGTAATATCCATTACTGGGTCCCTGCCACGCTAAAATAACCAAAATACGATTGTGAACATTCCGATATCAAGTAATCAATGTCGAGAGTTAGGAAAAAGAAAGTAGAAGTTATTAAAGGTTACGATGTAGTAGGAATAAAAGTTCTCAAACGAATTAATGAAGTATATGTGTGAGAATTTCTTGAAACCGAAACCTCAAACACTTCTCAGGAAAGAAAAGCTATTTATACTGATAAGCTGACAAAAGCTGCGTATAAGTTATATAGTTATTCTCTTCCTTTAAAGTTGACATGAAATATAGCAATTCCTAATTTTTTATTAAACTCTATCCATGGCTTTTTTTTAGTCCAAAGGGGCTTTGTCCTTGAAGGACTATTGTTTTCGTTTTGCGATTTTGATTCGAAAATATTAAATGTCGGTTCACTTCTCAGACTGTTGCCACCAAATATTGCGGCTCTGTATTATATTGAAAGAAATTAAATAATGAAGAATGTGCATAAATGTATGTATGTTTCTCGCATTGTGATAAAACGACGGTACCTAGAGCCATCGAATTTTGAATGACGTAATCCTGCTGCGAATTGGGCATTTGGAAGCCCATATTTGAAATTTGGAATTTTTTATCATTCCAAATTTCAAATTATTCGTATTTTGTAAAACTTTAACGAATTTTTTATTAACAAACTCAAGAATTTCAAAGCGAGCAATGCAGCGTTGTACAGAAAAAACTTTATCTCCAGTGCGTGAGACTGTGTATCGGAAATTCTAAAGATATGCTCAGTTTAAAATTATTTTGCGATATTATTCTTTAATTGAATTTTATGGTTTAAGTGCGAAGGACATGACATTTAATAAATAAGGGTAACACACAAAATATTAAAAAAACGCCCCTTTCTACGTAATTTAAAATCTGAAACATTTCAGATTTTTCTTCTTTTTTTAAATAATTTTTTAAATTGGGGTGCGGATATATAGACTTAACCTCTGCGTTTACGTTACTTTTTTCTCACATGAGGGGGAGATGGCTTTATTACTACTTCAGTCATTTCAGCAGTCGGCTTGATAAGAGAGAGTGCCAAATTGCAAAAAACTGATTTTTTGATGGAGTTATCATCAGAATTAGAGAAACCACATAGGGAACGGAAGTTTCAAAAGCCAACTGTGAACCGAGAAATAAAAATGTGCATTCAGAGAGTGTTAGGAGTTTCTAGTAGAATCTATTCTAGCCCAGATGTAACTGATAGCCTCAAAAAGCGTAAAACATGCTCTCTTTGTCCCCCTAGACTGAGAATTAAAACTGCCTATCTATGTTTCAGCTGCAAGAATACGATATATAATGAATGCGCCAAGAGAATTTGCAAAAACTGTGTTAAAAATGCTTAAAATAATGTGCTGCAGTTTTTAAATTTTCTTTGTATGTTATCCTTTTTTTGTATTATTTCATATAATCCAGATTCTGTAGATGGAAAATTTATTAAATAGTTTAGTTTGTACGCATTTTGAAAGTAAGTAGTGTTTATTTTATTTATTTCATTTTTCCGTACTTTTTCATACGCGATTTAAAAATTAATTTTTAACGCATTAATTTTAGAGTTAAAAAAATAATAACTTCAATATAAAAAGCAAAGTAAATTAATGCTTATATAATAAAAATAGAACATTATTTTAAAATTTCACATATTTAAAATGCGTAAAACAGAATGCAGTCTGACAGACTCCTTCTCTGTGTTTACGTAACAGAAAATGAAAATCCGTTCTTAAGGGTCAAAAATGTGTAGAAATGTCAACAAAGTGACAGTCAGAAAGGTGTGATTGGATGCTTATAAGAGGATTCCCTACAAACTTTAAGTGAAGGACAATTAAAAAATAAAGACAATTGTGATAATCTGCGTTAAACGTTCTTAAAAAATGACTCATATGACAGAGATTTGTAGCTTTCTTTCTCTCTGTAGTATCATTAATGTTTCTCCTAAAAATAGCGCATGTTTCTTTTCAAAGAATATTTATTCAATGTCTTACATGCAAAGCAAAAATAACTAAGACATTCTAGTCTCCATAAACATTCATAATTTTACGAGTTGAAGGTCTGACTGAAGAAATTGGTAAACATCTGTTAATCGCAGCTATGTGTCATCTTCAAGACTGGCGCCTTGCTTATTACGAGTTCTGCTTTTCTGAATTCTTTTTTTATTCTTGATCTTGAAGGAGCTCCTTTTCTTACTAATCTTGCAGAAACCTATCAATAACGTCAATTGCACATGAAAAGAAAAGCCATTAACGATCAAAACATGAAAGAAAACCCTCATGAAAGTTGTATCATTGTAATCGATCTTTAACTTAAGAAAGATCCCTCTTCCTAGGCGATCGTAACTCTTCAACTTTCCTCCCGAAATTCCCATTTCTAGTCAAAACAGAATCCTCCAAAAACAACATTGCGGCATCAAAAGAAAAGATTCTATAAATACATCGGAAGAATTTCAACTAAAATTCCGACCACCAGGTCACGTGCCAGTCGTAAAGTGGGGCTGTTGCCCTATTCAGATTTTTATCTAAAGAGTAGCCTTGGAGTTTATGTCCTGGGGTAATAAACAAGAGTTAAGACTGCGTATGAAAGAGCACGGGTCAAGATTTTATGGTGGTCTTAATCACTCAGTGAAGCTGCTTAGCGATTGTTTGGCTACATCCATAAAAATGACTGTTACAAAGTCTTCAGAGATGATGGTGACCACATGCACAGCGGCGTTTAATGGTTTTACCGTCAGCCGAGAAGAATTTGGGATGGCACAGATAGTGTGGTTAACAAAGTAGGTGCTAATAACATCAGGAATCCTATATAGTTTATTCATGACTTTCTTTCACAAGCTGTGTTAACATATTTAACGACGTACAAAGCTATCGAAGGGAAGAATGTAGATATGCTGTAGTTACGCACGCATGCAGAAAAGTTACAAAGAGATTAATTTAATTTAATAATGCGTAAAACTGGATTACATTTTACCCCAGTTAAATTGAAACAGCGTAAAGTAGAGAAAAGTCATTTCCTGGAAGTTGCATGATATAACAACTGTGAAGCCTTTAACATTGTTGCTAGGTAAGCAGTTTTATTAATGTATTGGTGCTGATAATGTTACGCTTCATTGAGTTACGATAAAACATCAGTAGGATCTATTTGTCATACAATGGAAGAAAGTAATATTGCTCTGGACACAAGAATATACATTAAGTGTATAATTCGTACTATTTGCAAGGAATTTCCTCCTTCCTTACCGCGCATCTTGGTGGTTTATTGGAAGCACGTCCGGATAGTAATCGGGAAAATAAAGTCGAGCCCCAACAAAAGAACTATTGAGTTTTCATGCTTCTTGCTCCGAGATAAGCTTAAATGGTCAACAAATTTCTCTAGCTTTGAAATAAAAGAAATCTGGAAACGTTTAAATATAGCTTAAAGCAATACAATAAATAGCCTAAAGCAAAACAAATAGCCTAAAACAAACAGCCTAAAGCCATATTTCAAAGTTGCAACGCATACTTAAATTACACATGCAAGTATAAACTGTATGGCTTAGCTATTAATTACGTCTATTCATGTGACAGCATTTTTTTAACTACAACTGTTAACAGAACAAGCAATCTTTGACCTAACAAACAAATACTTTTTTTGCATCCAGTGTGCAGGACTTAATTCGTAAATAATAATTCGTAAATAATGCATATAAGTAATATAACTTATATAATAAAATTAATATATAAATTACATCATTGCATTATTGTAGCAGAAGTTAAATTTTATTAATTTTTAGAGGTTATTGTAAGTTTCTAACAGTTATTCTAATTTTTAACCATGCTTTACTGTCTATTCTAGTTTCCCACCTACTGTTCCCTACCAGAACAAGTTTATAGCATCGCTTTGCATGTAAACAAGCTAGAAAGAGTTGTAGAGACATTAGGATTTTTTTTAAAGCAGGAGAGATGAAAAATAAGCAATGCCCTCGCCGGGACTCGAACCACGGACCTCTTAAAATACGCGCCGAGCGTGCTGACCACTACACCACGAAGGCATGCGAAGAAGGCGGGAGAAATACCTTATGGAGTAGTTAAAGGAAGGTTTCGTTTACTTCAGCAGAAGAGCTTAGGAGTCCTTAGTAGCACATGTTTTCCGTCAGGCTACTTCGTTGTTTAAAACTAACTACGCTCGGCCGTATTGTACATGCCTGCTGATAGTTGCCGTTTAATTTAATTAACGGCCAACTACGTTAGATAATCTTGTACAGATTCGGCTCAGTTCAGTTTAGTTTAGCATTAGATTAGTATTGTATCTTCAGTTAAAGTACAAGTGAAGGCTTTTCTGTAAGCCCGAGAAAGGAGCCACCTGTGTTCTTACTTTGAGATAATAACGGATGAGTTTAACCCTTCTCTGGATTTTTAATTTACACACTTGAACTCAGCGATAAGTCTCTGTATAGTTCAGCAAGGTTTCTACTAAGTTAAGCATAGATAAAGTAGTTAAAAACGTTACAAGTTCTCCAGAAATATATTATGAAACATAAACAATTATCAAGCGATAAGTTAATTCTACCATTAGGACATTGCAAAATCTTGAATTTTATAAATCTAATCAACCTCCTAAATATCTAACACTCTTAAAGTACAAATAACAGTTTATTTCCTGCATTCATAACAACAGCATTCCTTACTAAGTTAGACTCATTTCATCTGAAATAAGTAACTAATAAACATTTTACAGTGCATTGCAGAACATATGGATTAGTAAAAAAGCTAATTAACGAAAAACATAAAAGTTAGTAAAATATGAAAATTGCAGACTAAAAACAGAAGCTAAAAAAATTGAAGAAAAACATTTCCTATTCTGCTTCTTATCTCTCTATTTCAAACATGATCAAAAACATGGATTTATCCCCATTCTTACACTATCAATAAAGGCATTTAGTGAATGAGCCTTGCTTTTCATTCTAAAGACGTCATGGCTGTGACTTAAATTTTTAACTTAAGCTTCACATTTAACATTGGTAGTATCTCACTTACAAAATGAAGTTATTTTATAAAGTAGCAAAACACTGTACAATAAAATGAACTCACTACGCAAAATAGCTTCTCGAAAAACCGTCTCCAGCAATTGGCATCGAATATACTAAATTATAGAACTCATTCACATTTTGCATTAATTTAGAGGGGGAAAAATGAATGTATTTCCATTTATTATTCTGGGATGACGCGGGTATTAGATGCAATATAACTATAATACATTAAACACAAAAAAAGTTATAAAGGAAAGAATTTAGAAAATAGAAAAATGCAAAAGCTGCATCTCGAATTTGAACACAGAAGAATAAAATTCCATCTCTGCCATTCATTCGCAAAGCCACTACCCTCAATACATAAAAGAATAGAGCTATGAAAAATTATTCTCTGGAATGTGCCCATAATTAGAATTGGAAGCCTGAGGCAGACTGATCTTAGTCAAATATGGTTTTCGAGAAAGATGGCAAACGAGAGATTAAAATGGAGATTATCATAAAAAAGTTTAACGTCATTAACAGCCCGAAATATGTGTAAAAAACTGAGATTTGTGTCATGTATAAAATCATTAATATAATCAAATTAATAAATAATTCATATATGATAATAACTGGAGTATAATAGTAAATAAGGAATAGAACGGACTTAAAAAAATCCGTATATCCTGAATAAGAAAACGTCCCCTTTTTTCCACATGTTTTATGTCTTATCTTCCACATTCCATACATCTTTTACACTTTTACAGGCAAC
>KK119982.1:592233-640716 GCA_000611955.2 Stegodyphus mimosarum
AGATAATCATGCCCACCGTAATAAAATAGCCTTCTCAATGAAAGGAATAACATTCATTTTTGGTTTCCAAGTGCATATGGAAACTATATTTGTAATATACCTAATGTAGTCTAAAAAGTTAAAAGGTACTTGTATATTCAGTGGAGTGGAAATTTAATTTTCCTTCGAGAATCATCGGGTTGCTTTCGTCAGCTAGGTAACTGTTTGAAGCATCAACCATAATTTTTGGCCTCTCTCGGTTTCATTATGTCATTTTTCTATATTTATTTGTTTGGTTATTTACCCCTCATGGCAACATACACGAAATCTGCCTGAAGTGAAAAATATCCTAAACGGAGTTAGTATTATTTGGATTATAGCAAAGCACACAAGACTGTCTAAGAAAAGGGATGCCTTTATCGAGGACATTTTAAGGGACTCATTCTCGTTCTGCTTGAGGAAAATATATCATACAGCCAATTCGTTCGTTGGGATTTGAACCGGGATCCAACCCACTGTTCAGTGATTTTACCACTCGGCTACTGGTGGGCCTTTTTCTTGAGAGACTTTCTAATAGAAATTAGTTCATATTTTATTTATATATAGGTACAGGTATAGGTAAAAGTATGGGAGCTACCACAGATGTACCATGAGTCAACTAGCAGTGCCTTCCTATACTAACTCTTAACACCCCAACAAAAACACCCATGTAGCCTTAATTTCCATCGAATTTTCGAAACAGAGTTGAATTATCCATGTCCAGCAGTCTGCGCAGTGATGAGTATTTGATCAGCCACTTGCCCACAGGTTGGTTCTTTCTTCATCATAAACATTTAGAGCTTTCAATTTAAAATGGTACACCAGCAATTTAGCTTCTCATTTGAGGCAATTTCTCCGAGATTAGCAATCTTAATTTCAAGATTTCTTTCAATCAAACACTTTCTCCTCAAGATTTGTTGGAAATGGCCAAAACCTATCGGGCGTTTAAATGCTCTTCGACATTTTACCATGCAACCAAACAGCGGGCTTCCCTACCTCTTCATACTAAAAAAGCGACCCTAACTTCAATAGAGCATTAAAGTTTGAAAAGTTGGAACAATTAATAGTGTATGTATTAAAAGTATGAAAAATGTAAAAATATACTGAAACAAGAGACAAACCCTCAGAGGAGAAATTCTAAAAAAAGGTAAAATTAAATAACAGGCTTCTAAAACTTCAAAAAACTTCTAAAACTTCAAAAAAAAAACATGATATCGAAGAAACTTTACAGGCTAACATGCGACTATTGACCTACTTTCAAAATAGCAATAATTAAAATTTCGTGTAAGGTGAAAATTACCAGAATGTGGCAAGCTGACATTATGCATTCATGTATGTATGTTTGAAAAGCGAATAAATATGAAGGAAAGAAGTTGTAGATTTTCGAATTAGGAAGCGAAAAATATGTTATGTCTCCACCGAGATTCAAACTTTTAAAGTCCTGATTACCAGCCAGGAATAACACCACGAAAGCAAGCAGTAAGGAGGTAGAAAATTTACTTTCTTCTCTGCTTAAAGAACGACACAGACTAGGACTCAAATCGCGAAATTCTGGTGGTGACGAATTGTCATCTACCACATTTTAACTCAACTGCCACTTCTAGAATATATTAGGCTTATTTCAGTGTCAATAAACGGGAGAAACGAACAATGTCCTCGCCCGGATTCGAACTCCGGATTTCCTGATTGCCAGCGGATGTGCTTCCAATTTCACAACGAAGGGGAGCGGTAAGAAATGAGAAAATGTCTTACAAAATATAGAAAAGGACAGTCTACAAAATGCACTATGGAGCGTACTAAAACGATATATGCCACAATATCTAAACTATTTTTCCGCTATTCTTACCAAATGTTTCGTAATTGCTTCATATATTCTGCTTATTTTTCATGGCATCTAACGAACTTATTAAAGTAGGCTTGCATTAACAGTTATAAAGATATTTTATCACAGACTAAAGAGAATATTTAGGAGACTTTAGGTCCCATTTCCGCGATGATATACACCACTTTAGCTTCACGTTAAGTAATTAGAGAAGAGGAAATTCTAGAAGGACTATATCCGTTCATATTTCATCGTGTAAATGAATAACTTAAAAAATGACTCGATACGTGCACAGCGGGAAATAAAACATTCTTGAACACACAGAGACGATGATTTTTGTTTCATTTTTGGAAATATTTATTAAGTACACAGAAGGCAGTGTAACTAGGGAGCGAAAAATCTAATTTATCAGGACTCATTTTTGCTTAATTTAGTTAAGATAATTTAATGAATTTCCTATTCCTATTCTTTTTTTTTCGTCCATTTTTGTTTTTGTTTAACCACGAAATTACTCTCATCTTTCGATGCATATGAATATTTTTCAGCCACTTAATTATGCACTTTTTACATTAGTGTTTGCAGTTCAAAGTACAGGAAAAGAAATAATTCGCTTATCCATTCATTAATGCTATGATTGAAGATCAGAAGTCAAAAAGAAGACTAATTTTTTTCTCATATATTTCGCGAATAAAAATTACTTTAGCAGTTCACATATTTCACGGATTTGAAAGAAAATAATTACATGAAATTTTTAATATCCACGAAAAGGTACTCACGATAATCAAATTATTAACATTTTTATCAAAAATGTTTCACTTTCTGTTCTATACGCAGATTCAGAATAAATAATACTTTTGAATGTTAAACTGCTGTGTCTTATTTTGATGTTGCGTTTATTAATTTCTATCATCATAGCTGACGTTTATTTTTTATTAACTTCGAATTATTTATAGAGTTCGAATTCTTATTTGATTATCACTGTGTTTATTATTAATGTTTTGAGGAAGGGAATGATAATAAATGTAGACAATTTTTTAAAAATACAAAATAATTTACTAAGTTACTTTAAAATTTAGAAGTTATACGTTTTTTATATTTATTAAATCCAGCAGATAGGGGCAACTATTTCACTATATGAAGAAAATTACGTTCTGCGAAAGTAGGAAGCATTCTCTCTCCATATGTTAGGCCCACCAGCCGCAGAGCGGCAAAGTCGCTGAACACTGGTAGTTCGGTCTAAAGCTCGAATCCCGCGAACTGACGTTTTTGTGGTTTTCGTCATGTGTAATGTGCAAACGAGCCAGTTTTCCTTAGAACATCCTCCTCGTATCACTCCGAAAATATTCCTCCTCTTAGAGAGAGAGCCCTTGAGGTTTTGAAGTAATCACATAAACCATCAACTCTCCATATGTTAAGAGTATTAAATATAAATAACAACCCTCGTATTTGAGCAGTTCCCATTATTATAATAATGTATAACAATTCAAGTCACATTATATCTATATGTCGATACCGTTGCCATCTCACGTATCATAATATTTGATTTCAGTTTTTAGTTTGCATACCGTATGAATGCAAAAGTAAACATTCCTGATTATTAAATAACCAGTGCCAATTTTATCTCAGTTTTCATATTGTAAAGGTATACAACTTTCAAACGCTGAAGCGCAACTGAAAAATCAAATGGCAAAATTATGTTCTTTCTCCTCCTTCTTTTTGCAATTTAAACGTTTTCACCGAAATCGATAAAAAATTCTCACAATATTGTGGAAATACCAGTATTACAATAATTCTGTCTACAAGTTTCTGATATTTTTAAGACACTTTTCACAACATAGTGGCAATAACAAACTCGCTGTAAAAAGAAATAAATCACGTCAGATTTAGAATACATCGTGTTATTTATTTTTTACGATGATGTTCGTGTTTTCCAGGAAGCACGAGTTATTTAAATGATGCTCATATCAAAAATAATTATGAAATTCTACAAATACTAAATTGATTAAAGTTCTAAATGCCCATTTCTTGAATTAATCAAATACTAGTTTCGGATTCAATTGAAGAAATAGATTATACAAGAAGCATGAGTTCAGTGAGTAGCTGCATCAAAATGAAAAATGGGAAGAAGGAAATAGTTTCACAGAAATGCATTATTTCTGCGCGTTTATATCATACTTTCGATAATTATGTGTATCACTTCTTTTAATGGTAAGTAATTAGAGAGGCAGAAATTTCAAAGCGACTGTAAAATATAAACTAGACTATGTAATAACTATCATGTAAACGAATATCCTAAAAAATGATTTATTAAGTGCACAGTGGGATGCAAAAAAATCATTTAAAAAAACTCGTAGATATGACTTACCTACTAAAACTTAATATTCGGTAAAGGTTTAAGAAATTTCACTTAAATTGTTAAGTTTTGCTTATATTTTAAGTTGCAGTTACTTTATACAAACAAGCTTAATAAAATATTTATCTATTTATATTTTGAATAGGATCTTTATTTAAGTAGGCATCGAGTAGGAAAATCATATTGTACCTCGCAGAGAAAAATGCATGTTAAAACAACTTAAAAATACATTTTACTCTATCGGGCCGCCCAGACGGTATAATGGTTAGGGGAGCCTACTGCGGAACCGAAGATCCTGGGTTCAGGCGGAAAAGGCATGGATGTTTGTAAATGTATGGTGCCTTTGCGGCATGGAGGCACTTTAAATATATGACGAGCCGAAAGTCCTTTCGTGTGGATCGGTGGTAAGGGAGATGGGTGGGAGAACCTCGGAGCACTCCCCGGAGTGCTCGGGAGTGCTCTTCCTCAAAATTGGGGTGGAAATAGAAGTCCCACCTCCCTGAGGCTTTGGCAACCATTCTTCCATGAAATTCATGGACAAGACAACAACAACTCTATCAGTTTAACGAAAGCAAAATTTGTAAACAATAAGACTTTTCGTACCTTCAATAGCATCGTAAAGTGATTTTGATTAAGAGAATGCTTAAGACTTACTGTTATTGAAATCAGAGATTTAGGGGAATCATTAAAATAATAACCCGTCAGAGATTTTACAATAATTTTAAGCAATTCTTTATGGACGACTGCGCATGTCTCAAGCTGGTCTTCGAGTTGCCTTGACATTACTTATAGTAAATGTCAAATAAGTTACAGCATGTATATTTCTTAATTAGAAACTAAAACACAAATTTCGATCTTCTTATTTAAGGAAGCGAAAACAAAATGTTTAATTGGGGATTTATAAGAAGAGGAACCAAATTATTAATTTATTCTGTTGTTCATCTCGAACGAAAAACAGGAAAATGTTTTCGACTGCAAATTTTCTTTCTCAAATTTACCATCACTTACAGATTTTGAAAGTTCTGCGAAGCTTAAAAATACTTTAAAATATACATATCGAATTCAGAGAATCTAGTTTCTGAGGTTCTACGATCCAATACAAGTTACAGTCAAAGACCCAGACAGAAACAAATTGGTTTGTTGAATATATCTTAAGCATTCTTTGCATTGACCAAATGGTAAGCGTTACCTGAACTTTGATGAAAATGTGTACTTACGAATTGCGAAATAACTGCAGAAAGAACTAATGAGTTTATCATAACTTATTTTAACAGAATAATAATATTTATCATAAAGGAATTATAATATGTTGATGCTGATTTCGCTTTATGCACATAGCCATAAATATAGGGAAACCTTTAATTCTCTTAATAATCGGATGCAGATATATTAGATAACCTGTTGTGAATTTTCTTACCTATATGATAGTAACATCAAAAAATAATCTGAAAGTTTTCAGATTTATGTTATGCCTAAAGGGGCGTTTTTTTTATTTGCACGGACATACACGTTTCGAAAGCATTTGACCAAAACTTCTTTGGGCTAAAAATATTTAAAAACAGCATATCTTTAGAATTTTCGATAGACAGTCTCTCGCGCTGGAGGTAAAAATGTTTTATTCGTATAGTGTTGTTACTGCTCACTTTCAAATCGTTGAGATTTTTAATTAAAAATGCGTTATAGTTTTACAATATATGAAATAGACAATAAAGCAAATTCAAAATACCCAATTCGGGCTTCCAGTTGACAATTTCCTGGTGGAGGACTACGTTATTCAAAATTTGATTGCTCTAAGTACCATTGTTTTTTCACAGTACGAGAAACATTCATACATTCATTAAGATTCTTCATTATTTTTAAATATAATATAGGCGATAATATTTGGTGGTAGCAATCTGAAAATATTTAACGCTTTTAGTGATTCGATGCATAATATCGCTTCCAGACTTCTGGTCTAACGTCCCTTTGGGCTAATAAATCCACGAATTTTATCTTGGTGAGGAAAGCAGAATCATGTCTGTCTATCATGTGGGATTTAGGCACCTTATAGATAATAATAATATTTTGATCAGTTCTCTCTAAGTTTTTAAAGAGAACATCTCGGGGGATGGATCCAAGCGTCAGTCGATCTTCTTCTCCTAGCACCAAATCATTAGAGAGGACTTCGGCTTGCCATGTATTTTAAATATCCCCTTTTGCCTCAAAGACACTACACACTTACAAAAATCCAAGCCTTCTTCAAGATTCGAACTCAGATCCAAAGATACAGAAGCCAGGAATGTCACCATATCGATCACGGCGGCTTAGATAAAACTTTTCTACAGATAGCCCACAGCAGTTATAGTAATTCAATTATTTAAGATAGAAGTTTCGAGCAAAACTTTTAATCATTGTAATATATTTACATACTTACGTTACAGTGCATTTACATGTGTACTTCGTTTACAATTTGGAACAAATGAATGTTTTTATCTTGCAATTATTATGAGCAACTACGCATGTTATTCGATGAGCTAGCTGGACAAGATTTCAACACTTATTATATATAAATGAAAATATTTGTTTCCGTTATAAAATATAAGAAAATCCAAAAATGAAACTTTACTTTCGCCTCCTGCCGGACACTGGCTTCTGAAGGATCTATTGGGAAAGGCTGAACCATTTAACCAATTTAACTGCCCCATCACTTGGCCAAGGTGCATCACAAGGGGTAGACCGATATTAAAACCGCATGAACAGGAAAGAGACAAATAAAAGCATACAAGTCTTACACGGTTATTCGAACCCACACCTTACAATTAGGGATACTAACTCATCTAACCACTACATTCATACAATAAAAACTCGCACACTCACACAATAAAAGGGGCTTGCATAATAAAGGCTACTCACACTAAGCAAACAATGCCTTTTAGAAAATAACTCGAAAATGAATGATTTTTTTTCTAATTTAATTTTGCGATATCATTTATCTATCATTTCAGCTTAGTTGGAATTCATTTGTATGGTTTTGTATTGCATGCAGAATAACATACAAGTATTGTGCAATTATTATGCAGTTTACTGCATTGTGTTATTTCTCAGTTACAGAATTATATTTAGTTTTTAGTGGTCATAAGGATGGAACAAGTGTTTGCTGCATTTTCTCAAAAAAGAAACAATTATTACAAAAGAATAGCGTTAAAGAATATTAAGATAAGAAGAAAATGAATTTAATTCTACGGACATTTACGAACATCAAAAATCCAAGTAACTTACCCTTTTTTTAACAATTCTTTCCAAAAAGGGAATTCGATAAAAATTATGCAATTAACTGCTATGTTTATATGTGATGTCAACCGGCGGATGAACGAGAATTCTAAAATTAGAAAATCCTGAGAACTTTAAAAGGGATTCAAAATTTGCAAATATAAATTTATATATTAAATGCTAAAATTTCTTTTACCCGAATTTACTGACGGAACGAAACAAGCAAAATATCATAAAAGGAGCTGCACATACGTCAGAAATTATTCTAGAAATTCTAATGTCATTGTTCAGCATACAGAAATACATTAGAACGAAGGAAAGCGGCAAATATTATAAAAGAAATGAAGCGTTCGATCGGCGGAAATTGAGAAAATTCCAGGAACGTTTTAGTACAGAATAAAAAAAAGAACATTTTTCTCCCCTTCACCTTGTTTTTTTAACTACCCATTACCCTCCCCTTCTTCTTACAAGTTATACTCTTTTTTTTTTTTCTTCCGTTTACAATCTAGAATAGTGCGCCCATAAACCATTAACTTCAATGTCATAAGAACGAAAAATGTAGTAGAAAAGAAAAGCTTTTTTATAATCTTCTTCTAATTTCTTCTAGAAACAAAAGTTTTCTCAATTTTTTTCCGAAAGCATAAATTTATTAAATGTGCAATACACTAGAGACGATAAAAAGTGGTTTTTAATTTAATTTTTTTTTTCTGTCTAGAAAAAAAGGAAATTTTTACGTACAAATATACATACGTAAGTTTGAAATACGCATTAGAAAATGCTTAATGATTTCAAAGAACGTTAATGAATTATTAAATACTTCTATGATTTTGAAAAAGGCATCCAAACATTTTTAAAAATGAGAATTAAATAATGCCAACACTTCGAAGCATTTATACTTTCAGATTTTTTACTTCTTGAATCAATTTTTTCCCTCAGTATAAAAATAAAATATATTAAATGCACAGCAATTTGGAAATTTTAGAGGAAAGTAAGCTTTACATCTGACTTAAAAAAATGGTCGTATCACAGCTGAATCGGGGAGGAAAAAAGTGAAGTAGCTTCGAATAAAAACTAAAACAAAAAATAATCTGTACTTATGCAGATGGCATATGTTATATGGTATTAGGAACATATTTTATTAATAACAGTAATTTTGTTAATTACCATATTGTTATCAGTAAGATATATTATTAATTAAATGCATTTTAAATTATATTATATATCTGATATAATATAATTTAAAACCCATCACTTTATATATCTGATATAATTAAAAATTCATTTAATTTTTAATACACGTGAAGTGAAATTAGAAACACATTTTATTAATAAAAATGAAGTTGTATATTCCCATATTGTTATCAGTAACATATATTATAAATCAAACCATTTTAAATTATGTTATATGTTTGATATAACCTAACATGCGTATAATTTATAATGTACGTGAAATTCGTTATATGGTATTAGAAACATGTTTTAATAATAAAAATAATATTTTAAATTCCCATTCTGTTATCAGTAAGATAGATATGTTATAAATTAAACACGTTTTAAATTACATTATATATTTGATGTAATTTAAAATGCATTTAATTTATAATATACGTGACATGTATCAGGAGCATGTTTTATAAATAAAGATGATGTTGTAAATTCCTATATTGTTATCTGTAAGATATATAGAAATTTAATAAACGTAGTATAATAACGTATACAACTTAGATCTGAGTTAAAATAATATACTAGATATTAACTGTTACTTATTTAAGAAATTAGTGGTGATATCACTCAAAACTATTAGGTTATTATTACTCCCACAGAAGAATACGAAAAGCTTTACATAATACGTCTATAGTGCAGAGAAGTAAAAATTCAGTGCATATTAAGTGATCGTTTTAAAATACTCACAATATTTAACAACAAAGCAATTAAATGAAGATAATAGTTTGCAAATGCGTGAAAAAATTTAATCTTACTAAACTGCCATGTCATAAAATAAATTAAAATAAAAAAATCTTGCATAAAATTATGCTCTTGAAGCTTTAAAAACTAATCTAAAGATTGTGAAATGCACTTAATTGCAATCCAAAGCAATTCGATTAAAAATTAAATTTTCTTGAAAGATGAAGATGTCAAACCAATTATAGCGTAATGCTACGAAAATTTTTATTGAATGTTATTAAAATAAAAACTTATTCAAAATGTTGCATATCCTAATTGTTTAATGCAAATATTAATTGCTTTTCCGATAGCTAAATTTTTTTTTATCTGTCACTTATCAGTGCTAAGGAAGCAAAATTCACTTTAGAACAAGTAAAAGGAGGTAAGGTCTCAGTAATTTCTTTCAAAAGTGACACATGACAAAGACAATCCCTTAACAAATTTTCTTAACATTTAATTTTTAGAAAGCCAATAACATCACTTAGCAGATATTTTTTAGAAGTGTATTTTCCTAGCATTATAAAGCCTTTGTTATTCATAGTGATATGAGTGATGCCATTTCTGATAACAGAAAATTCGGATAAAAATGAACGTGGCAGGAATTTCCGATAAGAAATTGCTTCTATAAAAGTATATATATAATACAACATCAGTTTTAAACATCCTTTTATATCTTCAGGAAATCAGTATTACTAAAAAAATCTTAAAGTTAATCTGAATGATCGTCTAGAAAAGTTCTTTTTAAGTTTAGCATGATTTATGAGATTATCGCTAGAGTTACCTCAGGTGGAATAGCGAAACATTTTGTAGAATATTACATGAACACGCATTTAGACTAATATGAGAATGCTATATGTCTTCTGTACATTTAATAATAAAAAATATGTAACATAATTTATACAGTCTTACATTTTTGGAAAGCATATATTAAGTCGAAACTCTTGAAGAATTACGCGATGCACTTCAAACTACTGTGAACGTTAAACACAACGCAATGCAAAGGGTAGCTGAAGAGAAAGCTACCCGGAGAAATCTCAGTACTCCACACTCACGCTGAGTTAACAGCTAACAACAACAGCTGAGAACAGATACTGTCACTGGTCTATAGTTTTCACCCGGCCACCGAGGTATTTCTAGTACTTTCTGCTTCTCGAAATAACTGGAAGACAATACGAGGGTCGAATTAAGCTTACAGCTAATATAGTGATCAATTACATTTATTCAATTACAATACCTAATACAGTCATACAAGGACTGGACAAATGGTCGCCAAGTTTCGCGATTTTGTGCGATTTCTCGCCAAATTTGGCGAAAAAAATAAGTCGACTAAACTGTTGTCAGATTGGCGATATCTCGTCAAACTAACCATTTACTCATTGTTCAATGGACTTGCCCCTGTATTTTTACTTTTCCGGCACAGCTTGCCTCAATAGATTTTTCATGTTACATTGCGCAGAAAAATAAAACAATTTCACATATAACTGCATTAAAAACAGTAAACAGGAAATTGGCAGCAAGCGTAAGAATGTTTATATCCTTCAACACTCTGTGGCAAGTAAGAAAGACAACTGGCACCAAAATGTAATTAATATTAATTCTTAAATCTGATTCTCTTTAGTTTTAGCATCTGTCTCCCTTAGTTATAAGTCTTAATTATTGTCTCCCTTATTATTATTATCCCTTAATATGAATGCCAAAATGCTTCTCCTTGAAACTTAGGTGTAAAAACCCACTATATTTGAAAGCCCGTTGTACCTTTCTCCCGATAACGGTTCGTATTATTTTTCCTTTATTGAAAAGATAATGCATACAGTAGTTTTGAGAATAAAAATAAATATTATTATATTTTACCACAAATGGCTTTTATTACATTAAGGCCGAAAACAAAATAATAAAAGTTATGAAAGATCTTATTACAAATTTCTTTAAAAAAGGATTCAGTAGTTTAGAAATTTTAACAAACTCGAGCATAAGTGTTATAAAGAAATACTGAGCACAAATTAGTTTTTAGTAAAATTTATAACCCACAGTGTAAGGAAATGAATGGCATTTTTAGATTTTCAGAAATAGAATAAAAGAAAAATATAGTTATAAGGTATTTCTTCCGCCTTCTTCGCATGCCTTCGTGGTGTAGTGGTCTGCATGCTCGACGCGAAACCGAGAGGTCCGTGGTTCGGTTCCCGGCGAAGGCGTTGCTCATTTTTCATGTCTGATGCTTCCAAAAATACTTAATGTCTCTACACTGGCGCCCGAACTAAAAAAGGTGGTGGATGATGATTCTCCACCACCGTGATTTGGCGATTGGGTCTCCAAAGCCCCAGTCGCCCTTTAAAAGGGGGAGTATATAAAGTATTTCTCCCGCCTTCTTCGCATGCCTTCGTGGTGTAGTAGTCTGCATGCTCGACGCGTAACCGAGAGGTCCGCGGTTCGATTCTCGGCGAAGGCGTTGCTCATTTTTCATGTCTGATGCTTCCAAAAATACCTAATGTCTCTACATAGTATAACAACCAAAAAAGGATTAACCTAAATTAGGATAACAATAGGAGAAAGTTGAAAAAGTACATTTGTACATACCCTTTCCTTAGATACTGAGAATATGCGAAATAAATAAAGCGGTACTTTGAAAGTAAAATTCAAATCGTAATACAAAAAGTACACATCTCTTTTTATAGTTCCACTTCTGTTAGACGAAGTCGAAAATAATCCCATTTGATTGCTTGAGAATGAACTTTTTCCAGACACGTTCCAAGATTCTTTCCAGAGAAACAAGATTTTTGAAAAGTATTACAAGTAAACGATCCCGACATTTTGCAGACTGTCGGAATATGCATTTTACTAAGATAATTCCGTTTTACGTAAAAACATGAAAGATAATCCTCGTAATCAATGATGACAGCTGATGTAAGAAAGAAAGAATTTTAGTTAGTTTACGGATATTTGCACTCTTTTAGGATAGAATAAACTAACGCTGTAGATATACTTAGCACAGAAATTTGACTTTGTAATTTAACGCGTGAGGAAATCAAAAAAGTGCTTTAAGTCATATCCACTTTTATGTTGTTATACGGTGACTTCTTCTTTTTTCATGTTTTTTCCATAATGAAAAATATGGCCGATAATTAAATTTTTAAGAAGTGTGTAAAAATGTGTTATTTATGCTCGGATCAATAAATGTTTATACGAATACGTGCGTATATGCATATTAGCATCGATCAGCCTGTATATCATGAAATCAATAACAACGTAGAATCATGGACTTTCGTTTATAAATTTTTATTCTTTATTATCAGAAAGTTGTGACGAATGGCACCGGTCTTCAAACAGAAATGGATGCGACTGACGGCTCCATCTTTTTCCGATTCATGTCATTTCCTTCCATGATTCTTTCGGATTCCGACGACAATGCGCCTTATTGTGCGAAAATCTATAACTACATTTTATTTTGGGCTATATTTGTAAGACTTCAGAAAATGCGTTTGTGTAAATAATTTTTTTTTTAAATTGCATGTGTATTCAATGGCATCTTGAGTTCTTTCCGAAGAAAAATTTGTAAAAAGTATATTTAATGTTAACTTACAGTTCTAAGGAAGAGTAGTATGTATTATTTAAATCGCTTTTCCAGTTTTCAATGATAATCTTTGCAGACTATATTCTAAATAAATTCTACTTTGTATTCGTGTAGTTATTCTTTAATAAGCTCATCTAATACCGAAATTCTTCAGAGCCTCTATGTGTGACTCCAGTAGAGTGCTATTCTGTATTTTAGATACGTCTGTAATTTGATTATTACGCGGGTCGATAATGAAAGGCCAGGTTACCGTGCTTACCAGCTAAGCAAAGATTCTTCAAACATCAGTCTATCTTTATATTCGTTCGGAATAAAACCTTTAAGCTATGACTATTCTCACCACTGGACAAGTAGTTAAGCCTACTGAATACAGGGATTTCAAACCCGGGTTCGATTCCAGGCGAATGGATTTGGTTGGTTTTCCCCCCGTGTAGCGTGAATACGATCTAATTTCTCTTTACACGTTCTTCACGGAGGCATCACATTTTTCAGGGCGACAGCTCTCGTGTAGTTAGCCATATTGAAATAATCTAACGTAACTTACCTTAACCTATGAATACTAAAACCGTACAATTAAAAACGTCCGGAATTAGAAATTCAAGTTCAACTGTAATGTACTGCACATATAAGTATGTGTGCACGCGCATGTGAAACATGGAACGAAAAACAGAAAAAAAATTAGAGAGGTGATACTGTGTTTGAGAAAGTATTCCCAGTTATGTAGTAATATTGAACATTTTAGCTCTTCTTTTAATGAAGTCCATTTAAAAAGATATGCATACAGAATCGCTTTGACTTAGAACACCTTCAAAGGTTTTGTATCGCGTCACTCGCGTCATTATATCATCTGCAATAATCCGCAATGCTGCAGAGCTCTTTTTCAAGCACCTTTCAAAACTGAAACAAAGGAATCCGAGTTTATAAATATTTCAGCTGCTGAATACTCAGTCAACTTTTCTTCCCTGCCCTTGCTTCCCAAGCACGTAATTAACCGGTTTGCTCCTTTCACCTGTTGTTTAAGGATGTGACACGCGTATATAAAATTGTGGGGCTCTTATAGCACCTATAACGACATGAAAAGCAAGAAGATCGACGCCCTAAGAAATTAATGATGTGTGACTGAAGATATGTATAAAGAACATCAAAGAATAAATTTTGAGTTGAACTCGGCAAGGCTGTCTGCAAGGCCTATCATTCAGTCTACGCAACAGTTTAAAATTATGTCCAACTTGTCTACAGATAAATCATCATACGCACATACACACACAAACACATACATATATACCGTTCCAAATATATTTGAATTTATTAAACGACTCAGTTTAAAAGATGCCGACATGTGTATTGCAAATCGTGATACAAATTTTAAACGTTTCAAATAAAATAATAACTAACGACGAATTCAGTAGGAAATTCTAAAATAATAATTAAAAATTAATGTTAAAACTAAATTATTTAAGCAATTTTTAAATTAGATTTTAATGTTTTAAAAAATACGTAAAACTGCCAAGTTTTGTAAAAATCGCACGAGTAGTTTTTAAAAACTTAGCTCTCAAAATTTTAGCTCCTCCATGTTAATTGAATTTATTAAATATTTATCAATATTTCTTTTTTATTAAACTTATTTGATTCTCCCTTTCACATTTCGAAATTTAGGTTCATTCCAAATAAAATTCTTCCATTTTTTATGATTTATTTTCAAAATTTGTATTTTTAAATAATTGCTATATATTTTTCCAGAACAAATTTTGAATTATAACCTATACAATTTTTACAATCAGCTTAAAGTAGATGTATTTCTAAGCATATCTGCAAAAAATTACAGTTTTTTATTCAAAATTTTCTAAGATATACTTGAATTTATATATTGGCGCGTCTTGAAATTTGGCATATTTATTATAAGCGATAATAGCGCCAAATGTGGTTACGCACTTTGTTAAAATTATTTGAAAGTATGAATGATGACCTTTCTTCCGCTCATGTGCAATTAAAAAAGGAAAGTAAAATAGGTTGCTATAAATTAAGAAGCTGGCCAAGTGAATTATTCTTGACGCGAAATGAAAAAAAAATGCGCCAAGATAAATTTTTTAATTTCACCATTAACTTCTTACCAAAAATTAAAAAATTTAATATCTAGGCATAATTTGAGTCGTAGAATCGAAATATGAAAAAAAGGGCATGTCATTTCAGAAAAGTCCGATTTTATGTCAAAACACCTAAATTAGAACAATGATATATATAAATCTAATACATATCCTAAACCGGGCTTTCGAGATATGAAAAATGCAAGTTGAATTTCGTAAAATGGCCAAGTAGAAGGGGGGATATAGAACTCCCCCTCTTTTTCTTTTTCTTTTTTTGCGCAGTGTACAGGTTGGTTATAATTAAATATACTCTATCTACGAAGAGACCGTTATGGTAGATCTATTTCGTTGAAATTTAGTACGTACATTATATGGATCACAGATAAAAGAAATCTATCGATTGCAAATTAATAATTCAAATTTCCATCGATAGGTGGCGTACTTTATACAGTGCAGAAATGATGTTATACAAATTTGGAGCGTTTCATAAAGCCAGTAGTCAATGCCATAAAATTATTCTTCATCATACCTTTTGAGCAAATCGGTAGAGTCATACTGACCAAGTTATTTTATAAGCAAGTGTTCAACTGCACTGCGAGAATATCGAAACTGGAAGGGCTTAAGGAAAACGGTCTATGTTGAAGCAGGGTTTGAAAACGATCATGATGAAAGATAAATTTGATGAGACTGTGGAGTTGCGTGTGCTGCGAGGAAGGAGATGGAGATGAATTTTAGTAAAAATGTGGAAAAAGGCCGCTCTTACCGTTGTCGGAAAAGCATCCAGTTCCCAATATTCTTGGACAAGTGATCGAGCGAAGTCATGTGATTTTCCTCTCTCTTTTGGTCGACAGTATGAAAGGATCTGCGATCCATTATCAACTGGTATCCATACAAAATTCAGGTTCTGCAAAACCTGCATCCTGCTGACCCGGACAAACGCACTGGTTTTGCTTTACTCAAAGTTGCCGCATATGGGGTAGTGCATAAATTTCCGCTTGAATGGTCTCTGCATTCTGATTACATTACTATACGGTGCAGTTTTACTGCGAGCATCATTCATAGTCCCTTTTTCTTTGAAGATAACACAAGGCCCTTAAGGTTGTTTCATCACGAGTGCTCGTCACTGCGAACTTCTTCAGCGAAAATCATTCATGCTTTAAACGAAAGAGAATGCTTACAGACTACTTACAGACTAGTGTCTTCATGCTAGATAGTGCACCACCTCTCACTGTCGGACCAGTGAAGGTGCTGCTTCGTGTCTAGTTTGGAGATGATCGGGTAATTTCAAGAAGTTTTCCGGCTATCTGGCATCCTTTTTCGCCAGACTTAAATCCCTTGATTTCTGGTTATGGGGATTCCTAAAAGGAATGGGTTATGGGGATTCCTAAAAGGACTATGTGCTGCTATAAAGGAAGCAGCATATAGTCTATGCTTGAATTGAAAGCCAGCGTAATACGTCATATTCCTGCAATTAATCGAGAAACCCTCCGCGTCTTTTTCCCACAGTCCATTTAACGTATAACTAAGTTTCAACGAAATAGGTCTACCAGAACGGGCTATACACAAGTAACTTCAATTATAACCACCCTGTATATAATCTAGTTTCCTATAAAATGTTTCTTTAGTCCACTAAGCCATTTACATTGATAATATGTGTTAATAAACCGCATTAAACGTTAAAAGAGCCCTTTTGAATGACCATTTTAAATCTGAACATTTTCAGATTTTTTTATTTACTTTTTTAATATTGTAGCTCGCTGTATGAATAATAGTGAATAAAGATAATATATTATAATATGAATTAATATAAAATAACATATAGTACTACTATGAATATTATGTATTATAAATACTACGAGTTCATTTTCACATAATCCATGATAAGCTGAGAACAGCCTGTAAATTCATATTTGATATATTTACCAAACCCGCTTCTCCCCATTTAATTAAGAATAATTTCATCTCACCTAACTTTATTTCGAGACGGTGCAGGATAAACCGCAGCATTTCTCTTCCAAGTCTCACTAAATGGATGACAGTAAAACGCTGATTATAAAAGCATAGTTATATTCCAAGACATTGATCCTATTCATACACATATACATCCTATGCAGAAGCAAGACTTTCGTATATCCTTAAAAATACTGGTCAGATATTTTTCTCAAATAATGCCCTTGTTTTTATTACTGAGAAAATATCCAAACACTTAGTTTCAAAAAGCGCCGAGCAAGTAGAAGATTCTATAACTATTCCAGACGCTTCGAAAATAGAAAAAAAAAGCCAATGGGGGAAACAAAACCACGAAAGTTCTTTAAGTGCTCTGCACGTTAAAAGAGAACAGAAATCCGAATACTTCTACAAACAAAATACGAACCCCAAGGGGTTGACTCGGTAGTAAATGTGAGACCAAGTTGATCTTACGCTCCACTGAAGTTTAGCTGCGGTCAGCTGAAGAAAAAAGGACAAGAATGCTGCACCTCGACTTGACGGTCATCCAGCTGGGACCAATGAGCGTACGGCCGCGAAATGACTATCCCCAATCGAATGTTCAATAGCGTTAACCAGAAACGGAGAAGTATTTCAGCACGTGTATCATAACTTTCTCAGCTTCTAAAAAAAACAAAAAGGGCACAACAGAACATTTTGTGTCAGCTGTTGATGGCCGTTTTATTCTAATATCCACGACTTTTAAAACAATGCCACTTTCTGTCTCCTATCTCAAAGTTACCTCTACTTTTAATCTTTTGGTTTATCATAAAACCAGCTTTACACAGTCCACAGTTTATAAAGACCAATATCTATAATTACATAAATGCTCATACAATGTTAAGTACTTCATAAGTTTCTATTTGTCGTTAACTACATATTACAATAATATAATATTTTTAGCTTGCAAAATAACTGTTACGTGCCCATTGGCTGTCGTTTGTTTATTCTGTCTATTTTCATACATTGAGAAGGGTTACCAGACCTAAAATTTAGATTCATAATCCGTGGCTCCTGCTGTCATTACATGCAATTATACAAGAGTATTTTCATGGACGTGAATACACAAAAATGACATGACATAATATGGATCTCAGTAAAGCAAGGACTACTAATCACTAATTTAAACTTATTAATAAACTGTTGTAAAACAGAGAGAAAAACTGGATCCGTTTATAATACGTATTTCGATATTACTCCTAGCACTCTTTTTGTCGACGAGAGGTGAAGGTGACAGATAATAGGTCTGATCAGGGCTCGAATTTCCGCTAACAGACTGGCTACATAAAAGTTTTCGTTTTCCTCTTTGTAACGTGAATGCGATCTGATTTCTTTCATAATGTTCTCCTCGAAAACATCAGTACAATAGAGAGACATATTCGAGCATGCTTTTCCACAATCGTTAAACAGCAAACAAATAAATTTTGACTTCATTATGAATTTAAATTTAATAAAAGGACAAAAATCGATCAAACTTCCCATAAATGTAGCTGAAAGGGCTAAATGCTAATAGAAAGGTCCTGGCCGCATTGACCCAAACATCCATTAAAAAATCAAAAAAAATATTTCAAGTTAAATACCTGTCTCCTAGTTAAATATCTATCAAATGAGCAAACAATTCTGAAATAAAATATATTTCGCCCAAAAAATGTGGATATAAAACTGTCAAACGCTTTCATGTATCCACATAGCTAACATTCAGTGATAGATGATAAATGAGAAAGAATTCTAAATGGTTATAGTTACTATCCCTCCGAATATCCCCCACCTTTGTTTGGAAATGAACAAAAGATATAAAAAATGAAAACAGAAGTAAAAGCTGCTTTTTTACTTTAAAAGACGATTTTTCAAAATCTGTAGTTACAGCAGTATGTCAAAATGTACGATGTCCAGCCCTGTCAAACCGATACATGTCGAAGAACATACTGCTCAAAGAATTGATCATAAAAAAATTTGAAAAAATACATAAAGCCATTCATCTAGTTCATTTTTTACTCTCCATCATTCCTTCTTTACATTTTTTACCTCTAAAAATTTAAGGAATCCACTCCATGATATATTTCACCCAGGAATCGGGATTCAGGGAATTTGCAGTTTTCTGTTCAAATCCGATTCTATGGCAAACGTTAGTTAAGAGATTTTTATTGGTTAATGAATGTAATGAATGGTATTTGGAAAATTTTATAAATTGTTCTGTATTGCAGAAATAGCGGAGTCAGCTACCATAGCCAAGGACCTGAGTTTGTATTCTGAACACATGCATATTTGTATTCTTAAACACTACCAGAGATGATCACTGCCCATAACCTTCTCAAGGAAGATTTTTCAGTGTTATGTCACTCCAGCAGACCATTTTTTGGTTATAAAGAAAACAAAAGAAAAGGACACGGGCGAGCAAGGCTAAAAATAGACAGGGGGTTGTATATTACATGCATAGACTGCATACATGAGCATACAAGGACATATTAAAACATAGGTTAAGGTCTAAAGTCATAGATGTCTCACAAAATCAAGTACATTTAGTAATTTTTACGCACATAAAAATATAATGCATTATTCAACAATTAAAATAATCAAATTTTCATCTACTAACAATTTGAGTTTAAAAACCAGCTGCCGACACATAACACAGTACTGCTAAAAATGCTCAAAATTATAAAGTATAGAATAGTTTCAGTAAAATTAATTAGGATAATTAGTTGTAATATGACCTATCTGGTAGATATTTGCAATTTCTGTAATTCACAAAATTGGATTATGAAAATTAAACATATAGGTTTGGTTTAGTTTATGTGATTACGGCAAAGCCCTACCTGTCTAAAGGGAGGGATGACTTCGTGGAAGAGTTACTAACGGAAACTGGTTCGTATACACGTGGGGAAAACCTCGAAAACGCCCACGCAGCCAGGCCGTTCGCGGGATTCGAACCTCGGACCGTATACAGTGTTCAGCGACTTTACCGTTCTTAAACATACAGGACTGTCTTAGGATAAATTTCTCTACACTGAGAATAAATTAAGGAAAGTTCAAAGTTACTCAAAATTGCTCTTGAATAAGATTAAAAGATAATAAACATTGCCTATTTTTATACTATCATTGCTAAATGGGCGCATTTAAACTAGCGTCGAGTCGAAAGTTCTCTGGACGGCGGGGAAAGCAGGGTAGCAGAACAGCAGATTCGTTCCCGGTGAGTTCTACATTATGGATAAATGTCATATTGTCCCCTGTGTGGCACCCAAGGTCATGTCAGTGACAGGCCACGATGAATTTCGTGAACCTGATCATGCAATCTTCTCAGATCAGAAGGATTAGAAACAATCACATTTTGCCGCCCTAAGCATGGTGGTAGGAAAGTGAGCTGCCATAGTTCGGATGCGAATCCCAAAGAAGGCACGGAGCTCTGTAAATGTATCGTGTCTTTGCAGCTTGGGAGTACTTAAACGACTGTCGAGCCGAACGTCCTCTCGAGACGTTGACGGAAGATGATGAGAAGTGGGAGTTCGCTGGATCCATTCTCCTAGCGATTCTTCTTCAGAATTGGTACAGAGCTGAGTAAATACTTATTATCTTCATAGTCGTCTAACTTCGCTTCTAAACATAGCAAATTTATATTTTCTGCTCGTTGAAAATACGGTTTCAGCATATGAATGCGGTACACCTGAGTTTTATTTTTCACGGAAAGTTCAAGCATAATTTGTCTTTGATAACTGTCGAAATATCATCCCATGACCTACCCATTTAACTGACAAGTTGTTTGCCTTCGAAAGAGCTACAATTAGAACTAAATCTCCTGCTTCAGATTCCACTGCATTATTTTATTCATCAGTTTTACCAGATATTTTCCCATACAATAGCCTAATTGTAGGTTTTAAATTCTGTTGCGAATTAATTCCACTGGCGAAAACCTTGTAATAACGTTAATTCTGGTTCGAAGAGCAAAGAGGGCCTGAGTTAAGATTTTCTTTCAATCTAGACCAGATTCTAGACATAGGACAAAGTTCTATGCATTCTGTCTACAACGTTGATTTGCTTCTTTCGCTTCCTGAGCCAGGAGTTATTTTAGCATACAAATGGGGCCCAAAGTATTTTATTTCAAAGAAAACTCTCAGTCATATTTCTTACATTACAATATAAACGTTCAATAAAAGTCTATCGAGACTGCTCTTAAACAAAGGAATAAAAGACTGAAGCCTTTCGCTTGATTCAAAGAACAAAATTCTTGACTTGGGACTCTAATACAAGAGCTCAAATTTCAAAATGAATACCTTCTAATATCTATACATATATAAGCGAAATACCACTGATTCACCACAAGATCTCCGAAACTATACACCCGACTGACTTGAAATTTTGCATAATTACTCATTCCACGATGTAGATGTGCACTAAGAACGGATTTCACGTAAATCCTGTCTAAAACGGATTTTTGTTATACCATCACAGGCGGCACTAAGTCAAAACTCTTTTTTGTGTGTGAGTTTTGACTTTGATTTATTGACTGGCACTATATTTCCCGACTTTAAATTAAAAATATTTACATTCATTATCAATTCGAAATTAGACATTTCGTCCATATAAGAAGTCTAGGTTCACATTGAAATAGATAGTGTGCCCAGCAAAGCCGGCGGGTGTTAGCTAGTTAATTATAAATCTAACGTCTTAATACAAGAGCTCAGATTTATTCATAGAACAAAAGGCCTTTCTTTGTCTAGTATAAAAGCTCAAATTTCAAAATGAAATTTCCAGTATTAGCAATAAATTTGCCACTCTAACATAAGGGCTCAAATTAAAAAAACAAAGAGGGCGATCTTTCCAATGAGATTAATCAGTTTCACACTTTAAAGCTCAAATTTAGAATATCATATTATTAGTTGAATTCGCTAATAATATGCAACATTTTTACAAAAAAGGCAAAAAAAAATTTACAAAAAAGGGTCGGTATGCACGCGCCCCGCATTCCGTTGGCTTTCAAATATGAACACTGGTTTCAGTTATCGATCCTGGTGACTACCATCAGATATCTTCAGTCTGTAGTGAAGTATTTAAAAAAAATTTACCATTTTGGTCGAACATCAAAGTAATATTTTTTTCAAACTCCCAAAAACTAAAATATTTCCAATGCAAAGATCTTCAACGCATCTTCAAGCAGGGATCTTCCAAAAGTGAAAATTTTTAGATTTCTCACTGGATATTTACCTGGCAGCGTAGCAACACAAATACGTTACATGAGATACGTAACAATAACAGAATTAACAAAAACTGCCGCTTTTTTCCCTTAATGCAAGTTTGATTAGTTTTTCATCGAAACCAAATGACCGACTGGAAGTGATACCCTATGTTTCTTGTTTTCGTAATTCATAATAAAAATCGAGAATGTTTAAGCTTGCTAAAGATACATCACGTATGTTTATGTATTCTTTCGTGGTGTAAAAGAGTAACAGGTACAGCTGACAAACAGAAGATTCATAGTTCAAAAATTCGGGTAAAACGCAGTTACTTTTTCGTGGTTTCTCTCTATGATGTATACGACTCTCTGTGAAAATCAAGTACCTGGATCGGAAATGATTCTTTACTCTTTACTTTTTTGAGATACGCGCAGACGATAAGTAGCACAAACAAATTAATGGTTACATTTGAAAATATGCACTAGTTTAGCCTAGTAGATGATTTTTATTGGCTAACTGCAAGTACTTTAGCGTAAAATAAATTTTAGACAGAAGAAAAATGGAGTTGAAGTGAGAACATTATCTCGCTATGATTATTTTTATTTTAAAGTGAGATTAAATCAAGAAAACTTCGCTCAGAATTGGAAATTTGGAAAACATTTAGTCCAGCATTTGGAAATGATGGCCCATTTCCAGCTACTGCATTTAGATGGTTTACAGAATTTCACAGAGGTCACAACTCTCTTTAGTACGAAGGAAACGCAGGAAGGCCATTGTCAGCAGTAATCCCGGATAATGTGACTGCTATATAGAAAATGTTAATGGATGATAATCGCTGCAACTACCATATGATACAGAAGAAATTTAACATTGGATCAGCTGCCATACATAAAATTAATCATGAAGAACTGCATCTGAAAAATTAGTTTGCCGTTTGGTTCCCCATAATTTAACTGAGCAGCAAAAAGAGGAGCGCGTCAGAATCAGTAAAGAAACCCTTAAATTACTTAAAGATGGTGGCTACCGCATTATTTCTAAAATCGTAACTGGTGATGAAAGGGACGTAACATTTTTTGACTTTCCAACACGTCAAGAAAGTAAAGTATGGGTATTTTACCATTGAAAATATAGTATTTCACTCTTGATCCCACGCTCACGATGGTGAAACGACAACAAGCATGGGGAAAAAAGTAATATATGTCGTTTTCTTCAGAAGTACAGAACTTGTCAAAGCCATCAAGCTGGAAGGACAGAAGACAGAACAAGCAATGGTAAATCATTAAATGTCCTCCAGAAATTCTTCAAGAAGTGAATGTTAGAGAACTCATGCTCCACCAGAACACTCATTCAGGAAGATTGGCAGTTGAGTTTCTTGAACAAAAAACATATCAGCGTGGTAGAACATCCACCCTATTCACCCGATCTAGGCTATTTTTAAACCTAAAAAAGAATTCACGCGAATGTCATTTTCATTCCGAAGATGAGATTAATGTGGCTATAAATGCATTTTTTTTTCATAGATTCCAAGAAATGACTGGCTCGAGGATTTAATTTTCAGAAAATTCGTCTACAAAAGTCCATCGATGCTAAAGAGGATTACTCTAAACACTCCTAAAATTTCGTAATATTAAAAACTTATGAGTATCTCAAAAATTTCAGATTGACCCTCGTATTTCTTATTTTTATAATCTGGAGTATGAAACCAAGATGTTATTTTAATGAGTAAGTAATTGTTCTTAAAACTTTGAAATTTTTACTCCTGAAACTTTTTGTCATAGACAAAAATCTAGCTACTTTAAACTTTTCGAAATATTTAAATATTTTAGCAAAAGAAGAACAAAAAAGAACACCATTTTATTCAAGACACATCCTACTCACAGATAAGTTTCATAAATTTTGCTTTAACTCGTTTTCTTTGTGTGCGACGTCTTGAAAAAAATATACATGAAGTAAAGTTATCATGCACTCTTAATGAAAGAAATCATAGACATTTATTACCCTTTTACAATAATCAAACTTACATGGTAGGAAATCATGAACACAGCATTTTTTGGAAAATAAGAGCATTGGGTTTTGATTAGTTATAAGGTTTCAGCTACAAAAGATCACTAAAATTCTTAATTCGCTTTATGTTATATATAAACGCTTTATAAACCTATTGGAAAACTATAATAGGGAAACTTAATTAAGTTAAAAGCACTCAGAAGTTTAACACTTTTTGCACAATATTTACCCTTCAACTTTGCAGGATTAATTATTACAGAAAGAAGCCTCACTTAATTTCAACACAAAAATGATGACTTTTTTCGCTAAGAGCAAATTCCTTTTTAAAATATATGCAAGTTTTAGAGTTTTCAGAGTTATCTAATGTACTGAATTTATCTTTTGATGCAATAAAAATATTTCTCAAGTACTAAGTTGCTAATTAAATCATTTAATTTAACCTATACAAGATAATTTCTGAAAAGTAGCAGACGTAATAATTTCATATTTAAATAAATTTGAAATAAATATTTCACGTTGAATAATTATTCTTCTATTAAAATTTCTTTTCTAACATTTTTAGAAGAATACTAAACATTGAAATTTATAAATCCAAAAGTATTACTTCTCATTCCCATGGATTGATTATATTTATTGAAGCAAAATCTTGGTAAACACAATAATCTCTTGCTACGGTGCGACTCGATATATTACAGTTTCAGATGGTAAATAAGTTACCACATGTCAAATTTCATGGCAAGAAAACAATGAATTCTTCGCCAGTATCTTATGAATTATGCAAACTCGTTACATGAGTAAAGTATCTAGTAACCTTTAGTTTAACAACAAGCAAGAAAGAATCTTGATTTCCGACAAAAAATTTAACTCGTTTGTGTAGAATTACTAACTCGTTGATAATTTGCAATTAAGGAAGATTTTATTATTAAGCAAAGATTTCCTTTTTTAAGGAATTCGAAGAAACACTTATATTTTTCAGCACGCAGCAGGCTTCTTCTTCTTTTTTTTTGACAAAATACCTCTTGAGGGAAATATTTGTTACAAATCTCTCACGAATAAATACATAATTACATCATGAATAATTGAGACTTTTCTTGCCTAAATAAGAGTATAAGTCTCTACTTTAGTTTAATTCATGATAAAATAAACATTATAGCAATATATTTTCTATTGCTTGGATTTTGCCATTTCCAATAATTTATTTTAATTTTAAGATTTTGTGCTCTGCATCATTAATTTCTGAACGATTAATTCTAAAATTACTAAGCCTATTGAAATCTTTTCACTTCAAATTTCAGGGATTAAATTGAAAATCTATGCATCAAGATCGAATTGAGATTTTTATTTAATTTTGTAAATTTTATATTTTTTAAACATTTTAATTTTAACTTTTGAGCTGTAAAACTCTTGAAATGTAAATAATTTTTGAAAGGCGTAAATCTTCATATTGCAGCTTCTTTTATTATTACTGCTTTAAATAATTTTATGAAACACGTGTAATCTATATTACTCCAATAGTATTAATTTGGTAACTCTTCTCGGTCGATGCATTTCAGGAACTGAATATCTATCTAAAGTGAATTTCCGTCTAATGAGCTAACAAATAGTAGTCATTTTAGACCCAGGCTACCCTAAAATCACTAAATGAACTGTTCCTTTTTCTTATACTATATTAATACAAAAAAACTCCTCTCGATGCAAATTCGATACGCAGAATAATCAATTAACACGATTAATAAAATGAGGCAGTTTCCACACTGCGTGAAAAAACTAACCAGTTGATGCACTTCTTTTTAACACCACGCCATAATTTTCCTAGAAACTTGTAGCAACAAATTTGCTTTAAATTTTCACTCTTGTAAAATAAATTTTAAAAAATAATAGCAGTTACATAAAGAAACATTGTATAGCACGAGGTTGAAAATTTTAAAAATTATGTTAAAATATTTCTAATTTTTAACGGCAGTTCAGTTTTAGTGATTACTTTGTTTTACGAGTAAGAGATTTCAAATATCGCTTCTGGTTTCAATAATAGATAAAATTACCTTTTTTTCAGTAATTTTAAGAAGAGTAAAATTGCCAAAGAAAACATGGTATACCTTCTCGTTTATAAAAATGCAGGAAAGCTATCGTATTTTCCTACGAATGTTCACAGTTGATAAGTACATGAGCGAAACAAGAAGTGCAAAGTGCGGTAATTCGCATTCGGAGGGGGGGGGAAGAAACGTCCGGTGGCAGACGCTCTTGCAACTTACAGTACTTGCAATTATAATTTAGCAAATGCAACGTATGTTTGAATTGCAGCGTCGTTGTATGATAAGGCGCACTTCTGGCAGGTGCCATGTGAGTCGCACAGTAGTAAGTATTTTCTTCATTAACAAGGCACAGATTATAACATATATGACCGCTTACAACTACTGCTTCGAAATAATACGTTTGTTGTATGATTAGACAAATTATTTTAAATCTCATGTTGTGGTACAAATATTAATGATGGAAGTTGTGAAACTTCGGCAATTGCGAAGTTTCACACTTTGCACTCGTTGCTTTGGTCATGTCTTTGATCACCTCTGAATGTTTCGTGATTTTGTCATCTGATACCTTTCTTGTAAGAATACTTAAAAGGTTAAGAAAATTTTGCCTTGTGTTGCCGTTGAGAAGGATGAAGTTTTGAAATCCAATGAATAATTACTGTAAAGCGACAACAATTTGCATGAAAAGAAAAAAAGGCCAAGGGCATCTGTAAGATATTTAGGCAATTTTTTGCTTAATACTAACTTCATCAAATATTTAAAGATATTTTTTAAAAGAGCCAAGAGACTTTTTTATAATAATAATAATTATTATTTTGAGATTTTATTCTCTAACATAGTTAGTAAATCTTCTGTCAAACTGACATTTATTGGCAAATGAAATAAAATTATTTCTAATATTTATATTATTCGCTTCCTACCGCTTCGTTCCGGGCATATTAATTGACGGCTAGAGACAGTCCTGCCAAACGAAATATTTCTGCATCCCATGTTGTCATCGAGCAACTCTTCACTTTCAGTCTATTTTTTATTTGTTTTATATGGACTGAGGATTGTAATTACAAAGAAACTTCCATGATTTCAGATGATTTTGGTCAATGATGGAGACTGTTGCCTTAGAGAGATGATTTTAAAAACAGATATTTATGTTCGTAGAAATACTGGTCACTTTTAGAGGAGGTCGTCTTGGTAAAGGGTCTCCATGAGAAATTTCGTTATAACGTTTTGCTATATTCAACAGGAAATAATTAAAAATTTACCCTTGAACTCTAATTCTTTAAACGCTATTGGTTGCATAGACAGGAAACGAAAAAATGGTATAAACTGTTTACGAATACGGAGAATCATAGCAGCCCGAATCAAACTCATATAATGAAATACGTGAGCTGGGTTGAATTAAAAATTAGAGTATTCAGTAATGATTAAATGCTGTTTTCCACAAAAAATTTGTTGCTATGATAGCAACAAATGGCAATGTGGTTTGCTGTCTGTTTGTTTTTAATACATAAAATGTTTATTTTCAAAGCGAAATAGTCATTTTTGGGATGCTTTAATACTTATTACGTAGCCTGAAGTGGGTAAACGAATGGTCGCCTTAAATAATATTATAATTATTATTATCCGTGTTTATTTATTTTCCCAGAAGTACTGGTCACATTAAGAGGTGGTTGTCTATGGAAAAGAGTGCCATAAAGGGGTTTATTGTACATTCTGAAGGTAAATTATTTTGAAGCCTTATATAGAAGTAAATTACTCCGGGTGAATATGCATTGAAAAACGTAGGAATAAATGTTTTTTCTCTAAGACTCAGTATTTCTTTCGAAGTTTAAAAAGCACATACTTGCAATTTACCTGGCTAGCAAAAACAGACCTCGATCAATTTCTTCCAGAATAAAAATAAATTTCTTTTTTTTTTAAAACTAGTGCGCGGCTTTTTTTTAACTCTAGCACTTATTTGTCTTAGTCAAGTTAAAAAACAACGCGAAAGGAAAATAAAAATGTTAAATTTGCTTCCCTTTCAGAACCTGATGCTTATTTTTAAAACTAAAGAAAAACTTTAGCGTAGCCAGCCCGGCTCAGTTGGAAAAAAAGTGAATAATAAAAGAAGATAAAATTTAGGAGTTGGGGAGGGCGAGGAAACACCTGAAAATATTTTTTTTAAAAATCAACGGGATGTGGACCCAGATGTTGATGAAAGTTAGTGATGAATACTCAAATATCTAAAACTCCTCAAAACATAACAAAAGTGAAGGTTCACTTTTTAAGCATATGCCGAAAAGTTTACTCTTGTTATAACTTTGTTTCAGAAAAGTAACAGAATGATGGAAAACATGAATAATATAAGCATTTTTTCCGTTTAGCTGTTAAAGCTAAATGAAAAAGTAAAGGCAAAGATCTTTTCCATCTCTCAAGGGAGTGCCATTTTGGAATCATTTGCTTTTTTCACTTCGAGAATAAAAAATAATTTGTTTGTTGCAACCATAATATAACTATCAATTCTGACATAAAGTTTATCCTCACAGACAGCAAGAACGAGAAATGCAGCGTAAGCTTACGACATAAAAAGAGATTGGATATGAATTTCGTTGCTAAAGAAAGTGCAAACGTCACCAGTCGGGGTGCAATAAAGGCAGCCAGATGCTCCAGAAAAATCAGCGAACTGAAAAATAAATGTTTTGAAACCATGACAAATGAATATTGAGCAAACGGCGTTGCGATCTACAAAGAAATGAAAAGGCATATTTAGTATAGACTTCATAAAAGAATATGTTCCGAAAAATAGCACAAAACTAAAACGATATTTTTTTTACTCTCGTATCATTCAATGGAATAAACAAATCCAAAAATGGCCTTAATTTTCTTATTAAAAATTTGTTAAAATATGTAAGCTAATTATTAGGTGTATAAATTAAAGCTTGGCCTTCATATTAAAGAAACTGTAATTTAATTTTAAATCCAGATATTTTAATAATCTTTGAGAATACCCCAATTCTTTAAACGAAAAACAAATTCTTAATTAGATGCTGACGTCATTAAGTACAAAGCAACAAATGAAATCCGAAATCACAACAGAAACTGAATTTTTTCATTTAAGTTAAAAAGAGTTATTTTGTGGTTAAATATATAGTTTGCTTTGCTTTAGGAAAGAAACTGTTGCAGAGCTAGATAAGGAAATAGTGTTGCCTGACAATAGTTTGGTGAAATAAACAGAGAAGTCATTTACTCAGGCTAAAAGCTCCATTTTTAGACAATGCCAAGACTTATCCTCTTCAGATTACAATTTGCCCTTTCCAGTTCAATATGCACTATTGGCACTGTTACTGCGATAAGTCGTACATCAAAGCAAATTTGCTAAATACGGAATTGGGGGAAATAGAATGGGTTTGTACGGAAACAGGTGTGTTACTTTGTTCCCTCTCCATCACTTAGTTCATACATTTTATAAAAGTAAAGATACCTTTATTTTCTGTTCAATGGTATATTAATTTATAAACAATACCTTTTTGACGTACGACTTGCTGCGGTAACAGTGACGATTTTAAATTTTATAGACTTGAAATTACGTCTCATATTTGTAATTTTCCCAACAGTTGCAGTAAAATGCACAACAAAATTCCTATAGTTCTTTAAAATTCTACCTAAAGTACTTTAGCTATATCAAATGGTTTGGCACATTCTTGTTAATTTTGCAACCTACATTTGCAAAGGAAACTCAGGCAATTTACTTTCATGCATCTGACAACTGCTTCAATAGTTACCTAAATATCATAATTGTTGTTCACTATATAATAACGGAATATATTTATGTATTTCACTTTGTTTCTATTGCTCCAAAAGCCCAATTTGGGAATCTGTATCAGGTGTTGATGAAGCTGCAGGGCCTGAGGGGATATGCAGCAGGTAGGCGAGCGATTACGGAGACGGTTAATTGATTTCGTAGCGCTCCAGCCACTGACATAATTAATCATTGCCTGTCCTTTTACTGCCTAAACACATATCCTCTCATAGCAAATGGTTAAGTTTCTGCATAGGATATCAGTGCGTGTATGATAATTTGGACTCTTCTTGCGGCTAAAGTAAACTACAAATATGCTCAAAATTCACATGACTTATCTGTAAAAATACATGGAATTCTCTTACTTTTATGAAGTTTTTAAAACTCTATTTGTTTTCCGTTCGTATAAAAATTAAAGCACTGTGCATAATACATTCTGCTTGTAACATATCAGCTTCTGTAGTATATGTATATACCGGTGGAGAAAACAGAAAGTGTGATACAAGACAAATTAACAGTATAAATAGGTTTAAATATTTTTGAAATCTTATTCCATATGCCTGCAGAGAATAATATCTAAACATTTACTAAGATTTTAAAGTTCTTATTAAAGAAGAAAATGTGATTTCAACAGCAGTCATTTAAAAAACATGCAAAGCGTAATTTTTAATTCAGTGCCAAGAAAAGAGCCAGAAAATAGAATTGAGCCTCTTAATGTAAAATGTTACATGAATATATATCGCAAAGTATAATTCGAATAAGAGTTTAAGAAAGAGTCATTGGTGAAACTGCCAGGCAGGAAATTCCCCATAACTGGAAAAGACAGGTCAATAAAGTTTATTTCCCGAGAGCTCAGAAGAGCTATTAATTTCGTTTTGGCATTTTGCGTTGATTCGTAACCCTTTCTGTTTTCTCCATCAGTATATACATATACATAATGTGGGTTCACTTTTCAAATTGTTGCCATCAAATATTAAAGCCCTGTATTATATTTAAGGCAATTAAATTATGAAGAGTCTATATAAATGTATGTATGTTTCGAGCATTGTAATAAAACAATGGTACCTAGAGCCATCCAATTTTGAGAAACTTACGTTTCTACCCGAACACGGGCATCTGGAAGACCAAATATGGAATTTAAAATTTGTTTTATTACCTATTTTATTTTTTGTAAAACTTTAACAAATTTTTTATTAACGAACTCCACGATATCAGTTTTATTATCTATTTCATATTTCGTAAAACCTTAACGAATTTTTGATTAACGAACTTCACAATTTCAAAGCGAGCAATGGCAACACTGTACGGAAAAAGAAAACATTTTATCTTGAGCGCGCGAGACTGTGTATCGGAAATTCCAAAGATAGTCTCATTTTAAAATTATTTTACGATATTGCTGTTGAACTGAATTTTATGGTTTGAGTACGAAGAATATGATATTTAATAAAAAAGGCAACACATAAAACGCAATGTGCGTAATGTAAAATCTGAAAGTTCTGATGTGAAATCTGAAAGATTTTTTTCGCTTTTTACTAATAAATAAAACTATGACTCACAGTTGACGGAATAACCTACTGTTACTATATGATTTCTAAAAGTGTAAACCTAGTGCATGGTTATTAACAAACAGGCCAATTTTGCGTTTTATGGTGCCATAAGAACTGACATTTTTCTGTTGTAAAATATGGCAGAAAAATACCATAATTAAGTAGAAGACACTACCATTATTAGCATCTGATAAGTAAGCAGACTAAAGTAGAGAGAATGGGCTACAGGTACCAGATAAAGCTCATAAAAGAAATTATTCTCAAACAAAATTCGAAATACATTTGACCTGCATTTAAAATTTTGACAGCATTTCTCTAAATCATAAACAAATGTTTAACTGAATCTATTTCAATCACAATATAAAATTTCGGTACTTAATTGTTTCTTGTGAAAGTTTTACATCTTTTATGAGAAAATATTTTTACCAAAAGTAACCATTTATTATCAAAAGTAGCTAAAGTAATATTTTTCTTAGATACTTCAGGCTAAAAATAGGCTAAAAAGAGTTAAATAAAAACTCTCGACAATCAAAATAAGATAGGCAAAAAAAGGCTATCTTCAGGCCAAAAATAGGCTAAAAATAGCTAACTAAAAACTCTCGACAATCAAAATAAGATGTTGCGTTATATAAATCAATCATCCTTTCAAGTGCATTTAATAAAAAAAAAAAAACTACTCTTGTGATTTCACGGTCAGAAACTGCCTTTTGCATTTAACCCCTTAAGCTGCAACTACGTGTAAGACACGTGGTCTTGTATTCGGGCAAACTGATTATCACGGGCCTGGCCCGTGGTACATCTGTTGGACCGAATGTAAATATTACGAGTATGGCTCTGGTACAATGATCGAGTAAATATTACGAGCATGGCCCGTGATACGATGGTCGCGGTTTGTAATTTTCCCCACTACAAACAGCACATCTCCGGCTCGCGATAGATTCTTATTATATCCATTTTTACCATAATCAGTTAGATGTTATTCTTGGTCACGTTCGCACTTGAAATATATTTTTTTAAATATTGCACACGTATTTCCACAAGATATTTCCAAAAAGAACATTTTTATGATGAGAACAGTGAGTGTTAAGTTGATACTTCTGCTACCGAAAATGACAGTAGTTATATTACACGTTCTGTACAAAAAATGCAAGCCATTAGTTACTAATGATATCGCTGACGAAGATCAAATACCAGAACCCTGGATTTGTAAAGAAATAAGAAATAATAGAGCTTTTATGGCATATCTACCACAATTATTACATCAAGTTGTAATTACTCATCAAATATTAAACAAAATTAAACCAGTTATATCTTACACATGTACTTACATTCCGTACGTCGTGCGCGTTTGGTACAACTTAGGACCGATTTGCAGAACCGTGAAATGGCTCCAAGACTGCGCGATTTGGTTTATGCTGTTGAAACGTAAATCGTAGGTTAAGGGATTAAAAGCTTGTATTTAGATTCAAACAACGATAACAATAAGCGTCATTTAGTTCTCTGTTTTAGCTGCTATTGCTCCCTCATATTCAAATCGACTGAATATAATTAATTATAATTTTATTTTTTAAGCGATGAAATAATTCTGTTCAATGATTTTGCCATTTTAGGGTCGAGAAGGAGTTTCAGTTAGGATTTCTGTTTACATGTTTAGTAGTTCAGTCATAATGTTCGTATAAGAATATGCAGATATAAGTTATCATAGTTTTCTAGCAAAAAAAGGTTCTAAGATTTCAGAAACGACACTTTATAGCTTTAAAAATCTTTTAGACTTACATTTAATCCTCATTGCTGAGGAGGTAACAAATTACAAACATAAATTCTTTCTTATTCATTAGGTTTTGAAAAGGTGATTGGCACATTATAATTATGATCAGCTGTCGAATTTGTATAAAATTTAATCCATACCTCAAAGTTCAAAATTTTGTTTAATTTTAAGAAAGTATTCCATGAAAAACTAAGAAGTTAATTTACTTTTCATTACTTTTCTACTGTCAGTATAAACGTACGTCATCCAGAAAGTAAGTACCGTCTGGGTATTAAAAAAAGATTAGCAATTTGTTTTCATTCGTATTTTAATACAGAAAACTCTACTTTCGACAGATTCCCCATGCGAATTTAGACATATGTCATATCTTGGCACTAATTGCAACATACCCGCTTCGTAGAATTCGGCCGCCTGCAACCTGAACCAGGTCTGGACGTGTACCTTAAACTCATCATCACTTGCAAAGTGCTGTCCGGCAAAAAATGTTTTGAAATGAGAAAGCAAATAGAAGTCGGATGAAGGTAGATATGGACTATAAGGAGGGTGTCAGAATTGTTCCCAAAGAAATGAAGCAGCGTCGTCGTTACGCGTGCGATATGCGGTCGCACGTTGTCATGAACGAACATAATACCAGAAGCCAGTAGTTCACACCTTTTATTCTGTATCGTGCGCAGCAACTTCTGCTGTTGTTGTTGTTGTTGCTGTTACTAATGCTCACTTGTCTGACCAAGACTTGTCTGTCTATGCTGACTTGTCTGTCTATAGTCAGCCCAAGCCTAAGAAATACCTCGTGGCAAGGAGCGCATGGTACGCCTGTCGTAAGCAACAGCCTTGAGCACCTTACAGGTGACAGTGCGATTTAGCTCAGTTCCGTTCCCAATTTTTATGAAGAGTAACTTCTACAGTGTCTCACAATAAGATATAAATGTTAATTTTTGTACCTCGTTCCATCCAGTCCAAATAACAAAATTTCTTGACAATGCGAAAACATGGTGCACATGATTTTTCTTGAAGAAAGAGGTGGCTTTGTTTTATTGGGTTTCGGGGAACCGGTATGCCGTCATTCCAGTGACTGTCTTTCGTTTCAGGTGTCTGTTAACAAATTCATGTTTCATTGCCTGTGATAATCCTTTTCAAAAAATCATTTCCTTCTGTCGAATAACGATGCAAAAAATCTAAGGGTTCCCATTCGCTTCCGTTTTTCAACGTACGTTAATGTTTTCGGTACCCATCGCGAATACATCTTATTGTAGTGCAAATGTTGCACAATTTCATGTAATAGATCGTGAAGTGTTTTGAGAATGCATTGACAAATCGAAAATCGTGAGTCGCTTATTGAAACGCACATTTTCTTCAATGCAGCGCAACAATTCTTCCGTAATCAACAACGGGCGTCCATTGCGCTCCTCGCAGTAAATATTTTTCTTCGTTAAACACCCTAACATCTTTCGCACCATACCTTCACTTATCGCGTTCTTTCCATAAGTTTCACTTATCTAACGATGAGTTTCACAAGGTTAAACATTTCTCACATTCAAAAACTACATAAAGCTGTTATTTCACAGCTGACGGGCCGATCTATTGTTTTAAACATAATTACCGACAAACAATGATTTGAAACCTTAATGTAAACGAATAGAATGGCTAAGCTGCAGCGTTCTCGAGTTGAACGATGTGACGGCGCATGTGAGACCGTCAAATACGCGGGAGATATGCGCAAACGGTACTTAATTTCTGAATCAGCTTTGCAAATTCAAAAAATAGTTATTCATTAACATAAATATTCTAGAAGAGTAAGAAAAGCTGTGAATAAGCTTAGATTTACTTTCTGCGTTAATCTAATAAATCACTAAGAAACACTTTACTCTAATGTATGTAATGTATGTA
Organism: Stegodyphus mimosarum; assembly: GCA_000611955.2. Taxonomy (NCBI): domain Eukaryota; kingdom Metazoa; phylum Arthropoda; class Arachnida; order Araneae; family Eresidae; genus Stegodyphus; species Stegodyphus mimosarum. Next base: position 627,434 of record KK119982.1, read on the forward strand.
ATGATAACAAAGCTTCGTTCGAACAAACTACCGCCAGACTATAAACACCTTCCTTCTCTCACAGTGAAACACTGCTGTAAAAAGTATATCCTAATCATTTCACTTATAATAACCGTTTAAACGTAATACACAGTATTAGGGAAAAGCCTCTTAGCATAATCATTTACATAAAATAAATAAACATATTTATAAATAAAAGAAAATAAATAAATATGAAAATATAGATCTAAATGAAAATCATGTAAATAACATATGAGTTTTTAGTAATAAAACACAAATGCAAATCTATATAATTTACAAAACTGTCTGGACAGCTAATAAATAAACATATACATAAAAAAGCAAATAAATAAGTATAAAAATATAGATCTAAAACAAATAAATATATGCATTTTTATATATGCGGTATATGCGGTTTTATATATGCGGTATATGCGTTTTTAGTAATCAAACACAAATAAAAAACAATCTATATGCTTTACAAACTGTGTGCAGCACTAATTGCGTATATCCTTCTGGCAAGCGACTTTTGCCTCACTGTATATTTTAATAATGTCTCATGCGCATATAAAATTCAGCATTGCCCTGTTGATATTCGAGAACTTCTCTTATTGCCTTCTCTAAAGCTCTAGGTTATCCTTGCATGCTTTTATGTAAGGTCAAGCTATTTATCACGTGACCCGACCATCATTTATTTCTTCCACTCTAAATCCCACCGAGACGTCTTAGCATTTGCTACATTCGCAACAACGCACATCATGGCATATCAGCACACGCAAACTGTGTGGGGAAAAGCAAGGATTTTTCTTGTCCATATCGCAGAAATATGAAAACCGTAAGAAGGAAATCATTCGACTCTTTATTCTCTTGATATGGCAGATAATCTTTTTCCCTTTTTACGCCGTCCTCTTGCTGAAATCGAGCAGAAATGCAAGCTTTCTAAGAGCCTGAGGAATTTGTAAAGCGAGACAGACCGAAGTAGCGAAAAATAGAGCCAAAGAGTTTTACTATTTTCAAGATGACCTACGCGAATTTACGCAGGCTGAATTTTAAAGAACGTTTTCAGTAGTGTTTTATTTTATTTAGTTCTTTTTAAAATCAGGCAGTGTATATATATCAAAAGAAACAGGAAAGGGGGTAGAGCTAATATTTGAATATTCATTTGATGTTATTTTTGAGATTTCGAGATAATTTTGATTTAAGCTGACTAAGAAATATCTCAGATTTAAAATATAGGGAAAAATTACTGGCATTCAACTTACTTAATATTTATCATTCTCACAAATAAATATAAAACACAGATTAAGAAGAGAGAAAGAAAGATTGGAGAAAAAAATAAAAAAAAATTAGAGTAACAAACTGTAGAAAAACAAAAGGAAAGCTAGATAAACTATAAAAATTAAAGAGCGGAAAAGTGCGGCATGTGAAAAAAAAGTCTACAAAATTTAAAACTTAAACATATGAACTGTATTGAATTCAAGAGACCAATTCATTTAAATCAGTAAAACACTAAAAACTAAAACGTGAAAAAAATGAAATGAAGTAAAACAAAACGTACAGGAAAACAGACATACAAAATATTTTAAATGACGCGTTGAAGTTTTTTTTTTTTTTTTTTTTTTTTTTTTTAAAAACTGAATTTTCAATTCTTCAAATTACACGAGAAAACAAATACGGCGATTAGTAGAAATTCGGGACATGCATACAAATTTACTAATACTGCAATTCGAATTCATATAGCTTCTACTGAAATGATATATCTACTGGCTATATCATCTGTAAAGAAAAGATTTGGAAAATTTTAGCTTGAAAAATATTAACTCACCCAAAATTAGATCTAGTTAGTACCATAGACCTTTAGATTTCAGATGGCATTTCCTTGTTTGACATTAGAAATCTGCACGTTACTGATTAGAAGATTAATTTCCTCAATTTTAGCAACTAAGCGGGGCAACAGCTTTAATAAGGAAGTGTCTTTTAAGTCGATAGAGGTATTATACGTTTCTAATAAAATGCACAAATGTTCAGTAAATAGAGCATTTCAACGGAACTGGTTTTAACTGATATTTCATAGAGCTTCATTTCTCAGTTCAGAAGTAATTAAAGTTCTTTAAGTTAAATATTATTATCAAACTGACAAAGCATTCATTCTTACTAAAACTGGTGTAATTCAAATTTAATTAAACTTTATTTGCTTTATACACCGAAATTCAATTTAACTTAGGAATTATGTTCGTTTACTTTTCAAAGTACTTAACTAAACATGAAAATATTCCATTCCGCAGTTTGATCCATTTTCGAGGAAAAATAACTTTTTCCTATCGTAAGATTGAAATTTTGTTCCTACGATACAAAAATATTCTCTCCAGCTTAAAAAAAGTTTATTTTAACATGTTCTGTGTTTTATGATTTAGTGCGGAAAAAATTTGACATAATATTTTATTAAAAATTTATATCGTCCATGCCGCTTGAATGCACATCATTACATTATTTTCCAGTTAGAATATGCAGAATATGAGTAGTGCAATGTTCTGTTAATCAATGAAGATTATGTTTTGAAACTGATATAAATAATTATATCCAAAACTCCCGTCATGAAAACATAATTTCTACATCTAATGATCTTTAAAATTATTGACCTATGGACAAAAAAATTAACACTACATTGTATGCAATTATAATATCTACAGAATGATATATGACAGCTTAAAAAATTCTTCCGTTGAGAATTTCTAAAATAATCAAGTTACTTTCAGGAAATGTGTCGTATATTTTCAAAAATCTTGCTGGAATTCTTGAAAATTATAATTGCATACAACTAAGGCGGAATTTTAAAATAAAATTTAAGCACAGATTTCCGTAAACTGTTCTTTTTTTCTTACAATCTTCGAATAACTTGTAGCGTAAAAGCTAATTAAATCATTTTTACTGACTTCAAATTCGTTAATAATCTTGAAAAATGATTAAAATCTTTCACATTTTCTGTCAAACTGCAATTAGGAAGCTGCGAAAAATTAATGTTTTTTAATTTTTCGCGTAGTACTGATAGGATAAGTTCATAGTGTTCATAGTACTGATAGGATAAGACATGATACATAAATATAAGCGAAATATTTATTAAATAATCAATGTATTCAACGCAAAGACTGTCTTTAAAAAAGTTCAGATCTAATTATTATATAGGAATATTTAAGATAATCGCTAAAGCTGGAGGGAAAAAAATGAACACGACTTTCTCTAGAATTAAATAAGTGTCAGATATGCGACACGTTGATTGATATTCTAGAAATAACTCCTTTAACAACATGTAAAGATTCAAAAGCTAAGATAATAAGAAGAATTTTCCTTTGAAATGAAACTTAATTTAAAGCAATTTATTTAACAAAACAAATTAACTTTTAAAAGTGAAATGTATTTAGGTGTATTAATTAAATATGAATAAGAATTGTTGTAATTAAATTTATTTGCCTAAGTAAACTGTTATTTTTTTTCGCTGGAGCTGAGCTAATGTTTAAGCTCTGGACAAACAAACTGAAATTATAATTAGCGTGTCTTATTCTCAATTATGAATTCCTTTAGCTGAATTACAATTTACTTAAAAAAAGTTCTCGAATAATAATAAATTGATCGACAAAATAATGATAAAAGAATTAAGACATGACCATAAAAATATCTCAATGTAATAAAATAAAAAGCAGCATATACCTAATTTAATTTTTTCCATTAAATGTTTAGGAAAGTGAGATTTCGGGAATTCTCTGACTTCCGTTAAAATGTGATGATAAAACACTTTACTCTTAGTTTAACGCCCCACCATTGGCGAGTGTTTAAGATAGCTGAATACTTGGAATTTGGTCTCGGTTTGATCCCAGGCGAACGGGCTGGCAAAACCATAATACTCTCTAATAATACTTTCTAAATAAGGTGATTAAAAATTCGTTGACAGTTTTTTGTCTCACTGATTTAATCTGATAGTTCTTCAGCGCTACGAATACGAATGATTAACCTAGCCTTTATTATACAATTAATCAAGCAGCCTCGGAATGAATCCTAGTCCATGAATATCCAAATATTAGGAAAGAATGCTTACATGTTTTGGTAGTGCACAGGTTAACATCATCGACTGGATGCGTAGTCTGTACTTTAAGACCTAATGAAAGCCTAGACCCGTTACTTCAAGAATCATTAAAATGATTTCAATATTGCTATTACTGTCCAACCCACGTCTAACGTTCGCATAACGTCCCGTGAAGGATATCACCCGTAGAAGTAATGACTGAAAGTGTAAATGATCAGTTGCCTTTGTCACCAGAGATGATGGTATGAACTTTTGCCCAACATTACCCCAATTCGATTCGACACTTCACATGAGGTAACTGAAGTTCTCTTCCTCTGCTGTATATATTATTAAAATAATATTTAGTGTTCAATTACATATCAAATATTTCATTCAAATAGCAAAATTTTACAGATTTAAATTATACAGCTTATATTTGAAAGTTAAATTAAAGGTCTTAAGCAACATTGTGTGGCTTCAGTCAGAAGACTAAATACATATCACTCAGAATTTAGAAGATAAATTGGAAATGCATGTCTCATGTAAAAGCGACACTTGCTTGACCATTAAAGCTCATAAATGGTATGATAGTATTAAGCAATAAGCCATCATTTTTAAAAGAATCTGCTAAAGCTATTTCTAAAGTCGATTTATAACAGACTATTACAATATATTCTATAAAAAATAAAATATTTAGACTATTAAAATATATTTATAATAAATGCTTAAAATAACATGCCAGATTTATATATGAAAGACCCTTTTTTACACGCGAGTCTATTTTTTTCTTGCAAATCCTTTACAGTAATGAAGTTTGTCGAATATGTGAAGTAATCTTATATTCGGGACACTATGGTAAAATTTTAAATAATTTGTCTTTAGAAATAGAAGCCTGTCAAAGCTTTAAATAGTGGAAGTGCAATTATTTTCAGTTTCACTGGTAAGTGTAATAAATACTTTTGGCAACCATTTCAAGTGAGCATTCAGGGCTTGTTTACTGAGGCAGAAACTTGCTCACCAGATTTGAAACAAGAATGTTTATTGCACCAGTTTTGCACTCGAGAATTTATCAGTTAAGAAGATTTTACTTTGAAAGAATATTTTTACTTTCTAGCTTTAAAGAAAACTTTAACCTCCTTCCCTCTCTTTTTTGCTCGAAGCGTATCATAAAAAAGCAGGATTTAAAAGCTTTAGAAATATCCGAACAATGTTTATACTATTCCGTACAGAAATATATATTTTTTCACTTTTCGTTTCACTTGGAAACTGACAGAAATAAAGGTTCTATAGATTGTCAGATTCGCTTCCAGTCTAAATGAAGCGCCCTTTGGTATTAAAAAGATGTTTTTTTTTTTGTGAGGCAGAAGTTTGAACAATATCTTGGGGGTAAATATTTTCTTTTTTCCCTACTTTTCATGACTGATGGTTATAAGCTTTTATGAATTTTTTTCGCTTTCTTTGATGGACTGCAAATAAATATATGTCTTTTCGAGTTGCTTTCGATACATTCTTAACTTTTTCACGACACAAATGTACACTTTTATCACAACTTGAGAGCAGGGAGATAAAACTGCAGATAGGTTCTTGGCATTAAAATGTACAAACTATATTTTTCAGCATTTTCCAAAATCTGCAGAAATATGTCAGTATGGATTACACTGGTATTTAGAGAAACCGGAAAGGATAAACACACACACCTTTTTAAGACATAACAAGACGTGAAAAGAAGGCATAACAAAAGAAATAAAAGATTTTTTAACACAGTAAAAGACGTTTTAAGACATGGTAAAAAAATACCATTTGGAGCTAGAAAATTCTAGCATTTGATTTCCATCAAGTCCATGTAATTAATTATATTGCATACAGATTAGAGTAGATTTCTAATAATTACTTCCATAAAAAGTTTTGGCACTGTCTACGAAAGAAATTAATTGCATTTTCTTCGTAATTGCATTCTGCCGTCCTAAAAGGTCTCAAAAGACAAAGATTTAGATGAATGAGAAATAGAATATAAATATATTAATGAATAATTAGCCATATCAATAATATAAAACGGGCTAAATGAGTTTTTAAGGTTATAAATAAGTGCTCTTCTATTAGTTTAAACAGGTTATTTAATTGTGTTGTTCCGGTTCATACATTTGTATTACTACAGAAGACAAAACTCGCTTAAACGTCTTATGTTGGCATTAATCTCAGTTACACTCTTATTATAATATTTATCATTGTTTTATTTTCTTGTCTTTCATTTCTTCTTACCACTTTCCAAAAAAAGGAAAAAGAAAAAAAAAAGAAGAAAAAAAGGCTACAATGAAAACATTTCCAGCTGAACGACCAGTCAAAAATAATTAATTCTAAAATATTTAATATGTTAAAATAACCATACCTCAGTTTATTCTCATTGTGAAAATCTATTACCCTGAATTACGTATTTGCAATGTTTCGTACCCATAGTACTAATTATTAGCACTATTTGAACTATTATAATCATTAACAAACTAACTTTTCTGAATGAAAATATTTCCAGCTAAGCAACCAATCAAAAATTATTAATTGTAAAATATTTAATATGTTAAAATAACTATACCTCAGTTTATTCTTATTGTGAAAACTTCATTACTGGGAATTATGTAATAAATTCCATTAATTGCGTTACCACATAGCACTAATTATTAATACTATTCAAACTCTTATAATAATTAACAAATTAACATTTTCATGCATATTACTCAGTTCCCAAAATGATAAAGAATCTGTTACTTAAATTACTTCTGCATTGCAAAATGTATTCAGATGAGATATTTTATCAGACAATTACTTTTACTATTATTGTCTTTCCGACTGCTCGACAATTTCATTGCTATCATGTTTTACTGCATTGTTACAAACTTCCGTACTCTTTTATTTACTGTTATTCAAAATACCCACTCCCGCATATTCTTAAAAGCAGTAACATAAGCTCTTTTTATATTAACATAAACAAACATATAGCCTCATTTTTATTTAACTATTATTTAGTAGAATAATCGTAAAGGATTAATTAAGACGAGAGAACTGTGCATTGTCTGGAAACATTCGATTTTGTACATTATTCCAAATAATATATAAACTCATACTTGATTATTTCAGATAGTATTATATCACACTTTTTTAATTCCATGTAATATGTAATTCCTTCTCTATAACCATTATCATTATCACCTAAATAAAATTTTTAATAAGGTAAATATTTAGCATCATATTCGGAGACAGTTTTCATATTTTCCTTCTTAATGAAATAAAATAGCATTTGTAACACAATGTACAAGTGCAGCCTGTAAAGTATTTGTATGCAAACATCTCAAATAAAATATTCGAATCATTTCTATAATGTATGGTTATAGATTAGTTTATATTGCCGGAATACATGAACTCATTATAATTTATTTCAGCTTTATGGTGCTCAGAATATTAATTGATAAAAACGTATATTTTACAAAATCAGCAGCATATATTTACCCACATAAAAGAGAAGCTTCGTATATCATTAAAAGGAGTTCGAATCTCTCAGCAACATGACCTAGATTATGGTCCAATTAAGGAAGTATATTTAATGGTCTCTATCAATATGCAGTTCTGAGAGTTTTTCTCGAAAGCAGAATATTTAAAGTTAATATGCTTAAAAGGAAAAAAATAAGTAAAAAAATCAATTTTTTTACTTATATGTAAAGTTGTTTCTGTAAATAGACAGACAGCACATTTCAAAGTTCTCTCTTTTCGTACAAATTTAGTTCAAAAAGTAAATTCCGTATATGTTGAAAGAAATGAAGAATTCATTTAAATGTTTTATAAAACCCATTAATCGTCAAACATATATTTGAATAAAAGCTTTCAACTACACCTATTTACAAAAGCATATCAGAATACTTTCGGGTTCAGTTGCATTCAAAGCAAACTTAACAACGTTTTGCCGAAATATGAAACCTGTCTAATTAAATTGCATAAACTATACAGATAAAGATGAAATACATACAGATAAAGATGAAATATTATGATATTCATTAAATTGACTAAGAAAAGAATTACTCAAATGAAATGGATTTCTAAGTGTCTTAATGAAGAAATTCAAATTATCTAAAATGCAATTAAGTACCAAAAAAATCCACCAGTGAACTGTGTAGTACCACTTCAACTGTGTAGTACCACTCACAATGTCTGATGATACATTGACAAGGGAACACTAGAAGTTTGTTCTGCATTTGATTCTTTCCAACTGAAGGGAATGACTGCATGAAGTCAGTATGGTCTACCTTAGGTAATGTAAATATCACAAAATTTATCTTAAAAAAATCTTTGATGAAGGCACAACTCTGAATTACCGCTTGCGATCTGAACTAAAAAATAGCGAGACTTTTGTAGCAGTCCTAAAAAATTACCAAATAAAAGAACAAGTTATCAATAATGAATTTATTTAAAATAAGTTTAGGTTAAAGTATATGGAAGAAAAAATAAAGAAAGGAATTTGAAGAAAAGCGCGAAACCAAGACAAAATATAAAAATATAATTTTTTTAATATCATTCCATTCTTTAAATATAAATATTTCTTTTAAAATATATTAAAGATTAAATTAACCCTTTCGGCCCCACCGGGACATATATGTCCCGCAAATGTTTCCAAATCACCCAATGGGAAAAACAAGCGTAAAATTTATTGCCGCAAGTGTCCCACTGGTTTCCTGTGATTACATCTACCTTTTAGTGTAATTTTTTCTCGATAGATGACACTAGTGCCCTGTGAGCTCTTTGTTTTATCCTAACAGTTTTGACAAGCGGGAAAGTTTGGACATTCTGGCAGCCATTTTAGGCGAAGATACATGAGTGGACACACGTGCTGTTTTCGTTGTATGTGATTTTCGTCTATTTTTGCCATATCAAGCAGTTTATTTGAAGTAAGTGAATTTTCATTGTAGATTTTGAAAAAAAATAATATTATGGGACATATATGTCCCAATGGTCTGTTTTATTGGGACATTATTGTCCCAGTGGTTATTGAAATATATCTATGCCTCATTCTCAAAGTGGTCATTTCTGTATTTTTAGGCATAGCAATATCATGAATCGCAGGAAGGGATTGACAAAGGAAGAAATAATTAAATTATTGAATGAACCGGATTCAAGTGATGAATTGGACGATTCAGATATAGACAAGGAATATGTCCCTAGTTCCTCAGACAGTGATAGCTGTGAAGAATTGAGAGAAAATTCAGGAACATCAAGGGCACCGAAACGAAAGCTGTCATGTCTTGAGCATTCATCAGAACCCTCCGTTGACTCGGACTCTGATGATTTCTCACCCGATGAAGCGGAGCAGGTATCAAAATATAAGTGCAAGGCAAAAAATAAACATAAAAAAAAACTATTTCAAAACCTACTGATCCTGTCATTTGGTCAAATGTTGGTCCAAATTTTGAGCCACGGCTCCATGTATCTAAAGACCGTCCAACTGCAATACTGGCCAAAATCAACAGATCCTCTAATGAATTAGAATGTTTCTCATGTGTATTTCCACGAAGTCTTCTTATTTTTATTTCTCAATGTACCAACCAGCGCCTTGAAATACTGAGACATGAAAAAAAAGTAGATATTCCTGACACAGACCCTTCAGAAATTATGCTTGTGTTGGGAGTTATGCTTATCATGTCGTATAATCAAGTACCGAACTTTTCAGATTATTGGTCCAGCAATTCTTCATTGGGAAACGAAGCTATCAAAAATGCGATTTCCCGTAACAGATGCCTATTGCTCTTTGCAAAAATGTACTTCAATGATCCAGAAAAAGATGCGAATGCTCCAAAGACATATTATATCGATGAAGTGGTGGCATGTTTCAGAAAGACATTTATGCAAGCTCGCGAAGATAGTCCCTTTCAAAGCATCGATGAATCCATGGCTAAATTCAAAGGTCGTTCTAGCCTAAAGCAGTATTTACCCCTAAAGCCAATAAAACGGGGAATCAAAGTGTGGGAGAGATGTGATGCTGCTACGGGCTACACCTATGACTTCAATATATATTCTGGCAAAGACATGGATAATACAGATCATGAGGGTACAATACTTGGAGAAAGAGTTGTTCTAAAACTTTCCTCAACAATACGTAACCCAGATGTTACACTTACATTTGATAGATTTTTTACAAGTGTAAACTTATTGGATAACATATCCTTTCCTTCTGTTGGTACTTGTATTTCTCGTAGAAAAGACATGCCAAAATTCTCTGACGAAAAACTTCAAAAAGGTGATTCAGAATTTCTCCAGAATAGAAGAGGAACTCTTGCAGCAAGATGGCAAGATTCAAAGGAAGTTCTGATTCTGAGTAATTGCCACGGACCTGATGTCATACAAGTAAAACGTAAGCAGAAAGATGGAGAAAAAGTAATGACAAATTGTCCTACCGCTATTGCCGACTATAACAGATTTATGGGAGGAGTAGATTTGTCTGATCAAAAGATATGCCTATATGATTTTGACAGAAGATCTACAAAATGGTGGAAAAAAGTATTTTATAAACTTTTGATGACAGCTGTTGTGAATGCACACATATTGTTTCAAGAAACCAAACATAGGAAAATACCTCTCTTGCAATACATTGTCCCCCTAGCCGAATTAATGATTGCTCATGGCAAAGAAAATGCAATTGTCAAGAGGAAGAAATCAGGTCGACCGTCAAATGCAACAAAACTGATGTTGAATGTTGGAGATCATTTGCCATTAGAAGGGCCAACAAGAAGAAGATGTGCCCGCTGTGCCAAACAAAATAAAGAAACCCGAACAAAAACTGTTTGCGCCAAGTGTAAAATTGCACTATGTAAAAACTGTTTTATGTTGTATCGGTAGGTGTTTTCTGATAAAACTGTTTCAAAAGTATTGTGAAATTCATTTAGAACTAGAAAACTGAACTTTTCACTATGTTTTATATTGTCACTTCAACCCCAATGGGACACATGTGTCCCAACTAAAAAGACCAGTGGGACACATATGTCCCACCTCCAAAATGGCCATTACAGTAAATTTTTGCTTATAATTGGGCAGAATATTGCTATTTCTACTTTATTTTACCTAAGAAACCCCTAATTTATCTTTTTTTTAAAGAAAAAACTGGTTGTGAAACGGTTAAGCTCAATTTTAAGGGGGCTGGGATGTGAACACTTTCAAAAAGTCGATTTTTAAATTTGCAATTTAAAAATAGAGAAGATTTTGCTGATTACAAAATTAGATAACTTATACACTTTTCATTTCGAAAAAAGAAGTTACTGAGCTCAAGCAATGTAATGAAAACAAACGTCGGCTAAGTATCCCATCGGGCAAGTATCCTGAGAGTTCGAATTTACAGCAAATTTATATAAAAATGTCTGCATAGCTGTAACTACATTGCAGATAAATATTTAGGATCAGTTTATTGGTAGATAAACCTGAAATAGGACTTATAAGCATCACCGCTCTGACTAATATTATAATGCATGATGTTACGTGTTCAATGTTAGAATACAGTTATTTTCTTCCCTTAGATATTTAAATTTATTTGCAAAGAGTATCAGAATCACTGGAACATAGAATGTTTAAATTAAATGCGTCCATTCAAATATTCAAATGCTGGGATTCGGACATCCTGATACTAATAATTAAGATACAGTAACACGCCGAACAAATATTAATTTAGAAGTCAAACAACAAAAATCAGCGTTATATTTTCAAATTTTCACAGGACTAGTTTCGATGGATTTTACCGAATCACCATGCTCAGCTGCAAAAGCGCAAATGAACCACATAAGGTATAATGATTAGATAAGATAAGATAAGAAAGCCAGGACAGGAGACAAGCTACTGGCGCCATCTGTTGATGAAACCAGAACTAAAACATAATTTCTTTAAAGGCTGAAGGCAAAGATGGATTGGAATTAGGGTCGTTAGGTCGTTAACTAGAACAGAAAGATTTTTTTGAATGTGAAATGCCTCCAGAAATTCAATTCACCAATGGAAGATGTTTTTTGAATAATTTTGGCAGCAGAAAAATTGAAAGTGGGATTTTCGGACCAACAATGTTGGGCAACAGAAGACTTCTGTGTTTCCTTTTTTTTATGCCTCATGTTCCTTAACGCGAAATTTTGACACTAGTTGGATGTGTCCTGCATACAAGAGAATGCGATAATTCTTTATAACTTCACTGTAATAATTGTTTTCATCTCTAGTAGATATTTATTACAGCATATTTTCTTTTACTCAGATTTAGCGCAGTTATCAAAATAAACAACAGGGAATGGGAATTGTAACCTGAAAAATACGCAAGGCATTTCGCAAGCTAGATTAATTAAGCATTTACGAAGCAGATTTCAAAAGTTCAAAATTTCTGGAAATATGTTTGAATTCAAAGTAACACTGACAAAAATAAGAGGTTAGAAAATGCCAAAATACTGAAATAAAATAAATACGAGATCGAAAAGTTTTAATTTAAAAAAAGCGGATTTTTTTTTAAATTTTCAGAAACTACTTTTTTTTATTATTTTTCTCAAAATGCTATCTTTTAGTTTTTGGTGCACTTTGTGGAAAATCTATAACGTGGAAAAACTGTGAATAATTTCAACACGCTATTTTCTTTCTGTTTCACAAAACATTGTTCTTTATGATTTTGGTAAACTTTGTGAAAAATATGACGTGTGTATGAATGAAATTTTATAACAGCAATGACTTCTTAATTTCCCACCCAATGAATCTGTCTGTTTACGGAGCGTGAGCAGTATTTTAAATAGAAGTAGAAAATTGTTTAAAAATGCATGATGGGTTAAGTATATAATTTCTTCGTACTCTTTGAGCAACCATGATAAAGTACAAAATATTTCTATTAATTTAAAAGAAGTATACTCTGCATTTTAGTAAAATTGTTTCCAACTGTACCGTAAAATTATTTGGAAATAAAACATATTTGCTTTATCTTAAAAAGTTTGCAAAAATACTTCTAAACTCTCATGAAACATTCATAATGATATATTTATATCTGAAGATACAGACATTTAAATAATAGTACAGATTTAATATTTTTCTAAATTGTCACACACCTTTCAGTCCTTTTAACAAAGAAATAGTAGAATATACAGGACAAATTGTTTAGTTAAAAATTAAATTTCCTTTCATTTATACCATGAACAGCTTTATTACAGTATAAATAAATAATAAATAATGAATAAATAAATAA
>KK119982.1:640741-720224 GCA_000611955.2 Stegodyphus mimosarum
AAATAATAATAATAATTCATATATAAGTTGCCCTGTAATAAAAGTTTAACCACTTTTATTACAGGGCAACTTATATATGAAGCTTTACAAAATTTGGAGACATTGTCTGTAGACACAGTGTAACGATGTAGAGTCATTAGGGTTTTCTTTTTTGAAGCAGGGGAAGTGAAAATTGAGCAACGCCCTCGCCGGAACTCGTACCTGAACCTCTCAGATACGCGCCGAGTGCGCTACCGTTACACCAGAAAGGCATGCTGGAAAGAGGACGAAAATACTTTATAACGTTTACCTCAAAATCTGTAGCAACTTCTGTTTACGTTTAAAATTTAAATATGCATTATTAAAAATTGCAAACTACCATCATTACTAAAGGCAATTTGCCATCATATGCACAGTTTTTGTTTTGAAAGAAAGAAAAATGTAAAACAAAATAACTCTAAAAGATTGCATTTATTTTATCAAAAAATTCACAGCAACACTGTTAAAACTAAGAGCTATTAATTTCGAATTGGACTTTTTTTAATCTATCTTTATCTTTTTTTATCTATTTTATTATCTATTTATCTTAGTTCTATGTTTGTGAATTAAAAAACGCCAATAGAATAAATCCCGTTTCTCCTTGCACGAAAACTTTTAATCAGAATTATGTCAGACATCGGAAAAAGGAAGCTTTATTACCATATTCTTAAATTTGAACCTGTCTACATTTTATACTTTTGAAAAACAGGAAAAATTCTGGTTTCTTTCTTTAAGAAGAAACTTTAAAGTTATCGGGTAGTTTTCTTCATGGCTGTTGTTTGTTTTATGAATTTCATGATAAAATTCAACTAGATTTTTTTTCTTACGCACATATGAATATTTTGCAATAAATTGAAGAACAAAGACTTGCTGAAAATTCATTTTGGTTAACGTATTAAAGAGCTTGGTGCTTTAGAAAGTGATTTCAATAATGGCTTCACTCTCACATTCCTTATGCTACATATGCACTTGTTAAACTTCTGTTCAGAAAATTTACAATTTTTTTAACGAAACTGATACAGGAATGACGAAGAAATCCATGTTGATATTTAAGATCCATCCTGTTCATTAACAAACATATATGAATATAGACGGGCGGGACTAATTAAACTAATAAATATAAAAACTCATAGAACTTAAACAATTTTGCAGCTAAAAATATGGAAATGGCGCAAGATCTTGATTTCGTCATGCCAGAAATATCTTCGAAATGCGGAATCGCCTATTTTTATAAAAAAGAAATTTAAATAAGAATATAGGAAGTTTAGCATAAAATGAAGAAATAAAATTTTACTGTTACGACTTTTAGAGATACGTTCAAAGCATTAATAACGTGAGTCGTCATCTCTGAGGGAAACCGAATTTCCTGCGGTTGCGAAGTGTATTCATGAAAATGAGTCTTGAAACTCATCGAGCATACTACATGAGATCTGCAGTTCTGGAAGTTGGCGTCCTAGTGCATCCCACTCGTGTTCTATTGAATTTTAATTCCGACAATATGTGAGTCCCTTCATCCGCTGCATTTCTTCGCCCGCTGACACAAGAGCAGCGGGATGGAGACGAGCATTATCTGCCATTAGGAAGCAGTTATTAGGATCCTTGAACAACTTGATATAAGGATAAAAAAAACCTCATCTCTGTATGCTTATCTTTGCATTCATAGTTGCACTGGTAAAAATGTGTAGATCAGTAAGACCGTTCAAAATGATATTTGCTCCTACCATGATTTCACCACTTTTGTACCAATGTTTTTCACTGATGTTTTCTGGCTTCCTCCGAAGTACTCCGACGTTTGGAACCTCCTCTAAATGAAATGAGCCTCATCAGTTATAAGAACTTGACTCCAGTCCGTGCTGCTTCAGTCACGAGGATCTCTGCACCATTGCAATCAGGAGAATTTAGCAGCCCGAGTTGACTGGACATAAAATATGGTTTTCTTGTATATAGCTCTCTTTCCAACCTATCAGTCACTAAACTCTCTTGATATCTGATGTAACGTCAGTTGTCTATTTCTGTTAGCAATCATTGTCAAATAACGACCCTGAGAGCTTGTTGTGGCACGTTTTCAGCCTTCACCTAGTTGTCTACGCATATCATCAGTCTCTTAAATCGGTTCTAGATTCTTCGAATGATGCTTTTGGCTACTCTGAGGTTTTCACAGTCTTCTGCTAGTTTCCATTCTGCTTTCATTTCCCAATTCGCGCGACATTTCACACAAATACCTTATCATACAAATACCTTCTCAACGATCAATTGTTGTTTGAAACGCATCTTGCTCTCATTTCCACACGTGTTGAAAGATCGGGGCAAAAATTTGCATGTATCTGTGTAGCGAAAGAGAATTTCATTGTTTACTAGATAACATTGAGCCAATTACTTCCACGATTAAACTTAAATTAACTTTTACAGTTACTTTTTACGATGTTAGTATCATACGCTTTTTTTTAACTTTGTTATACTTATACTATATTACTTCTTTGTTGTAACATTTTCTTTTTTTACCTTCTTTTTTTTTAAAAAAAGGAAGGTGTTACAACATTTTCTAGGAAAAATAAAAGCTTAGCCCCCAAATAATAATTCTCTTTTTGAACATTAATGACATTAACTGATTGTTATTTATGGCTATTGATAAAGAATAACACTTTTAACTATCCATAACATAAATAATGGTATACTAATTTTTGAAAGTTTTATTTTACTTAGTGTACAACTGTTCTTCTTAACTGCTGTTTATAAATAAACAGTTGTAGAGACATTAGGTTACTTAGAAGTTGGAAACTAACTGAAGAAATCTTCATGCCCTCGCCGAGACTCGAACCACGGACCTCTCGAATATACGCTGAGTATGCTGACCGCTACACCACGAAAACATACAAAGAAGGCGGGATAAATATCTTAGACAGTAGTTAAATATTTAGTATTAAAATATTATTAAAACATGAAAATTAAAAAATATGAATCAGAATATTAAGCTTTTATTAAGTAGCTGATTTACATATTTTAATTATACAAATTAACAACAATTAATATTAATAATCCGAAAAAATTTTTAAAATGTCATGTCATATGATTTGCATACTCTCCGTTTATCAAGAAGACGAGACAAAAAATTTTCATAACTTTTCATTATTTCTAAATTACGCATCTTATCCGTGCAATGCGAAATTCGCGACATATATTGATGTTTCATATTGTTCTGTTTCATGTCTGTGTTGTTCGATTTTATGTTTCAAAAAGTTAACATGATTAACTACTTCAGAAGATATAAAATAAAGCTTATGAGAAATAAACACGGCAGTGAGAAATGCTGCTAAAACTAAATTTCAAATTTCGCCTTTTTTGAAGATTTTATTTCGGTTCTTAGAATGGTATGAGAAAATATACATTCAGTGTTAACAGGAAGGAGTATTATAATGGAAATCAGGAATAAAAATGCATTGAAACATTTCCGAAACTTTCCAAACAGATAAGAAATGTTTAAATTTAACTACGATAAATATTTCAAATAAAAAGTAAGGTAACCAAAAATTCTCTTCTCTTTGAAAATCCAAGGAAAGTATTTTTTATAAAAGTATCACAGAATCAAATTTAAGTTTTTACGCTTTCTGAAATGGAAACGCACATCAGGCTTAAGATAAAAGTTGTAATTGTTTTCAATCTTTTTGAAAATAGGAGAAGCTATAAAAATTAATTTAAAAAACATTACAGAGAAGAACCAATGCGCAATTAAAACTTAAACCTCTCAAATCAGCAATTCAAATTATAATAAGTGAACGCATTCACTATTAATCTACTTGCAAATAAAACTTTCAGACTTACTCGTATTCTTTTTCTCATTAAAGTTATATAAAGAATTCGTAGTCGGAGAATCTGAAATTGATAATTTCAAGGGCCGGGACTGCAAGCCAAGCAATTGATGTGTCTCAGTCAATTATCGTATCGAATAAAGACGTATATGAAAAGAGCATCATACAATTTGTTTCATAGTATATATAAAAAAAATTCTGTAGGAGAAACAAGAGTATATATTTAACTCTGTACTAACTGAAATAATGTCAAAATGCAAGTTAATTTACGAACAATAGCTTACCACTCTTCTCGTTTAGAATACCAATTACCTTTTACCTTTGCTTAAACATGTTAAAATCTATGGTATGAAACTTAGATAAAATCTTAAAAATTAATAATTACAGCTTAGCACGCAAATCCAATTCTGGAAGAATAACTTAATACTGTATATTAATGCTTGGAAGACACGAGATGTTTTAAAAGTTCAATTCCTTTATAGCAAGCCAAAAGTATCCAAGCTTAACTAATTATGTAAATTTCTTTACTGACACGTGATAGTATAAGCCTCTTGGTGCAGTTCATGACCCTTGACAGCAGTTTCGCATACGCAAAAGATCTTCGCATTAATAAAGCAGTAAATGACAAGATTGATAGGCGGTTTCATACCGTATTCAAAATAAGTTAGGTAGCATTAACTGTGTTACTTAAGCCGCCTAAATAAAGGCGGAATTTCAAAGACAAGTTAAACTTCGCAATAATTACCTCATTTAGCAAAGACCATTTTACGTGAAAATGTGTACTATATCAAGTGAACAAAACACCTTAATTAAAAGGCAGTCACGATAAACTTTGTTATATAACGTAAAAGCTTACATCAAGAAACTTAAATTAACGCTTTAACAAGAATTATACTAGTTTGTCGGGAAATATTAGACGCCTAAAATTGCAACACCTGCATGATACGTTTTAGACATTACAGTTTGGCAACCATTCAATTAAGAAAATTTTTAAAACTTCTAAACAGCTTGAACCTTCGGTCTTCAAATAACGTTCGGCGATATTAGAAATTAAAGCGGTTTAAAGTTACAGTTCTGGGGGGGGGGGAGAAACGCGACTGCTAAATTAGAATTACTGTCTATCCCAGAACAAAAAGTGCAATAATTTAGAAATAATCTTAACAACTAACATTGACTCTAATTTAATAAGTCAAAAAGCTTAAACTACACAGAATTTAGTCGTTGTGTTAAATTTATTGTACCCGTTAAAAGCAAACTGAGCTTTTGACACCGCGTTTGTTAGTTTTTACAACATAAATTTGCTTGCGGGCCATGTCGAAAAATAAAAGTCTTCAACACTAATAAAAGTTCAAATTTTACATGCTGTTTAACAAAATTTATCTGTATAATATATTTATTTCTCTAAGAATTAGTTTTTATTTATTAATTTAATTTTACATTTAGAAAGTAAAAAATTTTAAAAAATGATATATATTTTCTCTCTAACTTTCTGTTTTATTGCAAAACTTGAAGTGTTTAAAAAGCATAGACTTTTTAATGTTAGACACATATATTAAAGTATTAGCATAATATCAACAAACAATGAAAAGATTTGACCCATTCTAAAACCTTTTATTTACACAAATGAAAGATTTTCAGAGCATATAAGCATGAATCATTACATTTTTGTAATTAAATCAAAGCAAAAAACTGCATTTTTTAAAGAAAATGAACTAAAATTTGTCGCAATAAATTAAAAACGTATACGTCATATAGAAATAGTAAAATATTTTTTAATTTGATATGTTTATTAGTAAAATAAAGATAATTTAAAGGTTTAAAGCAATAAATAAAAGATTTAATACCTTGAGCTATATTTCAAATGTTCTCCTTTAATTTTTTACTAGTATTATTTATATTTTTGATAAAGTTCTAAGACTTACTGATTATGAAAGTACAAAAAAAATATTCAAAATGTAATGAATTATTTCTGACTATTTATAAGTAATTTCCATCTTACTGCATTAATGCGTATAATGATGTGATAAAATTGAAAGAAGATAATTTTTAATGTAGCATTAATCAGTAATAATAATAATTCAATGTTATTTAAATGTGCTGCTATTTTGAAATAGTTAAAAAATTGAATATAGAATGAATTATATATAAGAATATATGTATGAATTATAAATTATGCTCAAAAAATTGTGTAAAGTATATTTTGGAAATTTTATTATAGTCCAGACACTCATACTAAATTGTTTTAAAAAACTGTATTCAAAAAAATATTTAAGTCTGAAATACATATATTCACCACCTATAGGTTATTTAAGAATATAACATAGAGCTTTTAAAATTAGGCATAAAAGCAAATTTTAATTGGTGAAGATTTTGAACAAAATTCTGCTGATTTCGAAAGCGATGAGGTAAAAATACTCGTACCTCCTAGTTAATGATGGTTATCTAGTTGCTGTTTTTGTCTTCTCTACTACCTTGCGGTATTGCCCTCGTATTCCCACCAAGACAATGTTTCGTGCAGCATATAGGGATAATGATTCTCATATACAAGGAAATAATAGCAGAATGAAGAACGAGGTAACGATGATCAACCATTATATTTTTGAAATTCTTTGACACATATATCAATAAATCTAAACATGCGGCTTGAAGTTGCATTTAGTTACAGCTAAGTATTTATAATATTTCTTGGCTGCAAATATGTATTTATTTAAAATCGAACTTTTAAGAATGTTATATAAAGTAAAACTATATCTCGAATGTTTTCAGTTAAAATAGTTACTTCGAGTTACTATTTTTCAAAATAAACTCTACACATGTGCAACAAGCTAAATCTTCAGTTATTTAGATTCTTGTTTAGTTTAAGAAATACATAATATTTTCCTCGCGCTCATAATTTCAGGAAACAATTCGAGATAAGTTTCGTTTCCTCCTCATAAAATGACTTATTTATTAGAACGCTTTTCAGTTTCTAAAAATATTCTTGTATTTCCATTAGCGACGATTACATTCTCCTATCTCCGCTTTCATAGATATTTTTCAGAATTTTCATGTTCTTTTAAGAAACGAAACAATAAATGCGGCAAATGCAGATCTGTACAGAAAATGTACAACATTTTTATCTTAAAACTTAACTTTAAAACACAAGTGTAATCTATGAATCTTGAAAATCTTTCTTTTACCGAAAATATAAATATTTAGGAGAATAAAAATGCACAGTTCCTAGCATCTTTGCGATATTTTTCACTATTGAGTACACAGGCACCAACAAATTACATTATTACTTTGAATATTATGTTATTTAAATAATGCCATGTGAAATGCAAATGCAAAAGTGAAAATGATGCGATTTGAAGCGTACATTTTTGTGTTCTGAGAAGATTTTATGAAACGAAAAGGTTTGTAACGTCTAGACAGTATAAATATAAAATAAATATTTATTGCTTCCAGAACATTTTTTAAAGAATTTTATTTTCAAAAACTGAACATTTGTGAATGTCGCGAGGAAACATATATTGTTTTCAAACAACGCTTGTTCTACTCTTGATTTCTACACTTTTGGTAAACTGAATTAAAAAGGAGATGTTAATAAATATAGGTCAGATGAGTGTAATTACAATGCATTTAAAACATAAACATGATCTTGCTAAGATTTTGTCAATAACTTTGTTGATATTTATTACGGGAACTTGGATTTCAGCTTTGATTACGTGATTACAGAATTACGGAAGAACTTGATTACAAAATAAGATCAACTTAAAAGAATAAATAAAAGAGTAAAAAGAAATTTGAAACGATTCAGATGTTAATTTTGCACTAGGATATTCGTTAAGGTTTTTTTATGCTTTCGCCCAGGTTCTTGCACTCGATTATTCAAGCAGAATTCTCTTTAGTTTTATTAATAAGCCTCTTTTCTTCGCACTTACGCTCAATAAAATTCAAGAGCAAAATCCCAAAAAGCAGCATATTAAAAGAAGCATATCTTTAGAATTTCCGATACACAATCTCACGCGCTGGAGATAAAAACTTTATATGAAATAGATACTAAAACAAATTCCAAATTTGGACTTCCAGATGCCCTTATTCTATGGAAGATTACATATTCAATTTTTGATGGCTCTAGGTACCTTTTTTATCAACTCAACTACTTGAAAATTGGCAACAACTTGAAAAGTGATTGAGATACAAAACTGATACATGCAGAAGTGGGTTTCGAGAGTAATAGCAGCTCTGGTGCTAATAAATAAATAAAATTAAAAATATACTATTTCGCTAAATCATTGGATAAAATATATTAAGGCTTTAATAAATTGAGAAAACTAAAGGAATTGAGGATTCATAATAATAAATTCCTTAATTTGCATCTTATGTTTCAAAAGGAAGAAAAAGTATATCTCTAATACAAAACACCTTCAAACTAGGGATTGCAATGACGGTCTATAATTTACTCATTCTAAATCTATTCTGGTAACCGTTCTTCTATAATCATAAACGCCGGCTAGCTCCACAGGTGTTTATTAACACAGAACATGAACAGATACAAACGAAATATACATGAAATCAGAACATACACCAAAATGGAACGCCTAACATTTAGAATTAACGTTTGAGTCAAGGAGACATAATATTTTGTAGCCTATCCTCATTGCAGCTGGAGGTCGATTAACTGTAAATTATTCTCATTTCATTTCTGTTGCATAGTACTGTTTGTTACATTTTAATTATTAAGTCTTAACAATAGTTTGAAATGTTTAGACTGATATCAGACTTCAGGCTGTGTATCAATGCTCGGAATTTAATGTTAATTACACTGTTTCAGTTCAAAAGATTCAGAGCTTTTAGCTAACTAAAATAAGCTATTTTTAGTAGTTTTGTAACAGTTGATAGTAATTTATATTTAAACGCAATTAGGAATCCTCTGAGATAATTTCATATCTTGATCCTAATGAATATCCATTAACCCAGAATTATTGGGTCATTCCATATATAATGTGACCTTATCAACTGCATGAAAAGTCCGAGTGGAAACTACTTGCAGTAATTTTACCTTGTTCTTATTTTTAGTGCAAAATCTCAAGAATGCAATTTGGTTTTAATCGTTAAGTTTTTCAAAACCATTAAAGGAAATGAAAAAAAAAGCATACACGGCATATTTTGCTTTATTAGTTCAACAAAGGCAAATGCGAAGAAATACTGTATATGGGGATTCAGCAATAAGCCAGATTTAGATGCGGTTCCAGCATATTCGTGCCAGAAACCACAGCCTAGAAGATAAGCCTCATCCTGGATGACTTACAGAGCTCGATGAAGACATTTTGCAAACATGGGATGAGCCAATATAAAACTGCAATGAAATAGTAAGTTTAAAAACCCGACCGTACACATATTAGCTTTCACATCTCAGTCAACATCGTTGCCGTTTAAAATGAGAGAAGCAAAAAAAAACATAAATTTAGATATGAATAATCATGGCATCTAGGAAATTGTGCCTCCGAAATGTTTTCTTAAAGCCAATGAAGCATCTACAGATGAGTAATGATTCTTAATTAATGAATGATAAAGCCTTGAGAATTTAAATATATGCAAATGAAATCAATTCATTGATTTGTGTAACTCAAATTAAATGCAGAAATGACATTAATTCACTTTCATATGCTTAACACAAATGTTAAACCGTAACTTATATTTTCTTCTCATATTAAAAAGGAATAAAATACAGTCAATCCTCTCGTGATATTCATCTCCCAAAACCTATTCAGCTAAAAGTTACCAGTATTTCTGGAAGCACAAATTAGTATTTTTATTACAACTCGTTTCTCTCCGAGGATCCAAAGGCCAAACTCACACAGGCCACACAGAAGGCTAAATTTATCTGGAACCGCATTTGATCGTCTTACAGATGGTTTACTATAATTCAGCTAATTTATAATTATCGCATATTCATTTAAATGCTCACTGTTGGTACTACATGAAAGTTAATTAATTAAGGCAAAATAGTATATGAGCACTATCTTACTTAGAATTACTAAACTTATGTAATGCAGATGAGGGCTATCTGAC
The DNA here is from genome assembly GCA_000611955.2 of Stegodyphus mimosarum. Lineage (NCBI taxonomy): Eukaryota > Metazoa > Arthropoda > Arachnida > Araneae > Eresidae > Stegodyphus > Stegodyphus mimosarum. The sequence continues at coordinate 650,623 of KK119982.1, forward strand.
TAGTAGCCATTTCAGTTTTGACTCGCAGTATTCCCTGCTCTACCATCTATCTCTCAAGAGTATTTTCAAATCGATATATTATTAGTGCTCTTATTGCCAGGACCTCTCTAGAGAAGATTTATAGAGCAGTAGATTTCAAATGCTTCCATTCCGCGAACACTAATAAGTGCAATCGTCCTTGTCTTATACAGGATTCAAATCTGGGACAAATGGCACATGAGCTCATCCTTCACTAACCGTAATACCATCCAAGACACTAACGGTAGAGAGACATCAAAAAGAATATTCATACGGAAACAGTATCATATTCAACTAAGAAGAAAGGGTAAACTACTAAGACCTTTTACAAAATCAGCCTATTTAATCTTTTTGGCTCAAACCCGGTTTAAGATCAGTATTTTGTATTTTATCTACTCAGATATTGGTAGCCAGTAAGCTTATGGAGTATAGTTTACAATATTTCTATACATTTTATACCCCTTAATATTCAGCAAAAATAGCTTAAGTTCTCTACCTATGCGACTAAATGCAGAAGAAATTAGTAACATAAATTTAGGTACGTTTTATTAATCTAATGAAATGTTACAACTGAACTCAAATTCTCTGATAAATCAAATGATCTCCAATTACAATTTTTTTACCGTAATATATTACTATCGGCCAAACACAGAACCTATCTCCAGAGAGAAAAGTTTTCACTTACTATAAAACCCTTGTATGCATAAGCAAAACTGTATTCATTCACTAAAATTGTAGAAGAATGGCGTCTACGCATTCTCCAAACTGAAAATGCGTCTAAATAATATGAAAGAAATACATACACGCTGAAATTTAGTATACTAATTCTTTTATAGAAAGGAGCTTTTACTACCCACATATCTTTTCCAAGTGTCACGTTATTCCAATAAAACTAATGTCATCTCAAACCATTTTCGAAAAAGTAGTTTGAAACTGGCTTTCGCTCTACGTTACATACTTAATACAATAAATAAAACTTTGAAATGATTTTAGGCTATCTTTACCAGACAAAAACTCTTTAGTTATATTTGTAAGTCGTAACGACTACATACAATTATGAAATTAATAATGCATAGCCTTTTAAAAAAGATAACATTAATATTTAAAAAAGCAAGATTTCAGTATGTATTTAGGCAACTAAATCGTTGTTTTAATCATATCCCACAGATTCCTTCTGCTAATTAAAGGATGGCAAAAGGAAACGTTTTTATTATTAACAGCTATTTCTTCACAATATATTACGATAAATGCCATTCATTAACTCTTATAAATGATATATCCTGTGAAATATTTCTCTTACAATTCTTTAAGAAAAGCGCTAATGTTGCATTATCCTACCTTTAACTAATTCGTCCGAATTGAATTGATAAATACTTTTATATTTTACGTAGGCAGAAACACTTTACGCGTTTGCAGGGTGTTCCGAAAAGAACTGACCGTTTTTAAAATACAATATCAAGCAAACAACGAAAGTTATTAAAACAATTCTTGAAAACATTTATTGCGTGATGTCAGGACAGGACTATTTGAGTATATTTCTTTATGTTAAGTGGCAATTCGGTTTCTGGAACTATCAATCATTAGAATGCGTCTGGAGATCACGCTAAAATGTTCTTGTAATGTCCAATATTTGACGCAAATGTTTGTCGTAAGCGAAGTACAAAATTAACACATATTCTACAACATTGCTCTTAGAATGGTTTTGCGTTCACGAGTGATAGTTTGTTCTAGTTCTGCAAGGGTGGGGAGATATTTTCAATACACCGCATCGAGTTGTCCCAAAGGTTGAAACGTATTTGGTTCAGCTAATACTACGGCCAATGCCCCAACCTTGTCGGTTGTATGGATGTAATGAAGAATGAAGCGTTTGTCAAAATAGATATTCTTCTAGAAACATGAAAACGTCATTAGTTGGTTAGGGTCTTGCACCATCCTGCATCAATTACGTCTTCTGCGGAAAAATAGGTTGTTGGTTGAAGCTAACGATATTTTTGCTAACTAAATCTGCTCCTCTAGTAAATTTTTGTGCATACAGTGATCGGGAAATGCGCGCAAGATTTACCCATTTCCAAGATTTACGTCGTCTTCTTATTGACGAAGCCATCCAAATAAAAACGTGTTTCATTAGAAAACCTTATGCGATTTGTCTCTATATTGTACTTCTCAATAAGTTGCTCCTGACCTCGTACATTAACATCCTGTAAGAATAATTTTGATAACTCTCTCTATTTACTTGCTATTCCATTTTAAAAACAGTAAGTTCTTTTTAAGATACCATATATCAAAATAATGCACTCAGGCACAAAAGTAACTTCAACTGAATCTGAAATTACTGAAATAAATCTACTGCTTTCAAGATCAAGAAAAAACAGTAATCATTAATATACATGAAAAATTGAAAATAAAAACAAACCCAATGTATTACATTTTGACGAATTAATTTAAGCTCAATCGAAAAGGAAGGCAACTTTATCCAAAGATTTGTAAAAAAGTAAACATTAGACAAAATTTGGGTAGAAATTGTAGCTAAAGAAGCCAAGGTGTTAGCCAGGTGGCCACAACGAAAGTTTCCAGCTTTTCCAAGTAAATTGTTTCCAGCTTGTATTTCGTTCAGGGGGAAAGGCCAAACTCTAACATTTCAGTCGGACACATTTATAAATTTCAAAATTGTTTCCGTATTCCACGAACATTCCAAAAGTTTTCTTTAATAAAAGGCTTTCTGGACCAGTCGCAAAATGCATCCAAGTTTCTGTATTTTATTAAAAACGAGATGTAATATTCGGTTTCCATTTCTTATATCCCATTTCTTAATTTTCGGTTTCCTTTTCTTATTCGACGCCCATGTCTGATGACACAGCACACACTTAAGTACATCACAATTGATGACTCAAAGAATCCGCTTGCCAAGGCTGCGGATATATATGCAGGATAGACAGCAGCTTCAGGGATGCAGGTAGGAACCTCCAAGTTGTACCCTTGCCAACAACGTGCAATAGTTCTTACATCCCGTAGTAGATACGCAGTTGTGACTCCATTTTAAATAAGCCTACAATTCTCCCTCTTAAAAAGAATTCAAATTGCAATAAACCTGCCAATTGCGCGCCTTTGGAATCTTCAGATCCCTTTGAAAATTGTTAAAAGCAAGCAATGCGAAACATTTCCATCTGCTAAATCACATTAACACCCTTGTTGCTTCTTACACTTTTATCTCACTAATCTGTAATATTATCGACTCCAGGATAAAATTACTTAGGCATTTAGATAGCAAAGCCCGCCCTTCGATCGGCTTGTTAGCATCTCCTTCTGAACAACTTAAGTTTTGAAAAATGCACATTTAAAACGGAAAATAAAAGTGTTCTTGAATATCTTCGACAAAATGTCTTAACGCAGAGTCATTGCTTTATGAACCTTTACTTATTTAAACATTCAAAATTAGTACATGGTATCCAGCATTTTAAATTTACAGCTATATATTAGGGGAAAGGAAGTTAGAGAAATTTAAAATATTTATATGTTCTTTATAATTCTACTTTATCTATTTATATTCTTATTTTGCTTATTTTTTATTTATTTTATTACAGATAAAAAACATCATTCAACCTTCTGTTAAACTTTAATGATATTTTTAGTACGTGTGATTGTTTTTTATATTTTTTTAATTATTTACGAAATCAGAGGGCATGTAAATTTCTAATCATTCACTGGATTAATATAATTCCAGTAATTTTTCATATTTAATCAAAATGTTAGCTCATTTAGAATATTTACACGTAATTCTCTTTGCATATTTTTTTGTTAATTAAATGCAATCAAATATCGATTGGAAACACTTTGGTGATTTGCCGTCTACAATTTACAAGAGCAAAAATACAAAACTAATAGTTAAAAGTAACACGACAAAAATTCAATGCAATATAAAAATTAATTAATTAATATCACAAGTAAAATCAAATCTCATCAAAATCCTTTCTTAAACGTCAATTTTTTAAAACACGCTTCAGTTAACTCTAGGGGCAATGCAAAATTATAACTCTAACTTTGGTCTGTGTGTGGTTTAAAGATGCAGAAATCTTATTAGCCCTTAAAAACAAATATGGGGCAGAAATTTAAAACCAACTGCACTTAAATAAGTGAAAACATGGCTAGCTTGGAGAGCATGAAATAAATATGTAAATGAGAGAAGAGGAACAGATAGATTAAAAAAAAGAAATATTTGTTGCCCATATAATTCAGTGTAAAGCATCAACTTAATAACCTGATATTCATTGAGGACTTATAAAATCATTTCTACCTCTTCGTTAAATATTCCTTTGAATTAAACTAAGCATTTGCTTAAATGAGCTTATGAATTACCACCTGTATTCTTTCTTTTCTATTTCCTCCACATAATCGTATATTAATTACACCATTAATTATTCTTATTTTAGATGGCAGACGTTTATTATCTTAGAATAGAAAGTAGATTTTTTTTATTTATTTATTGCTACATTCTGCCATTAATTTTAGGAATGCGTGGTTTTCTTGGTACCAAACATTTGATTACAAAGGGAGTTCGGTGTTTCGCAAAATTGTTCCTTTTTTTCAACCTCCGTTAAAGGTTATTAACAGAAAACAAAAAATTCTATGGAGGTAGGTTGAAGTTAATATTTTATTTACAGATGGGGTTGTATGCATATGCAATTAAAACAGGAAGAATTTAAAAAAAAGGTTAATTATAATAGAATTTTTATTCTTATATAGGAAACTAGCTAATTTTAGCTGATAAATAAAACTTCAAAGCTCTTAATCCGATCTAATTGCGAACTTTCTCAATATTGATTATTAAACCCAGACTCATAATGTGATACATAAATTTCACTTTTCCTAATACATGTAATTATAAAACAGCAGAGTTCGGACATAATGTTAGACATTTATTATACCATTTAAAGCATTACATAAGAATACTATTAAGTAGCTTCTCAAAATGGCGAGATGAAAAAAATATAAGATCAGGTTAAGAAGTATAGGGAAGAAGTTTAAGCAGTATAGTATTTTGGTATATGAAAATTTAAAGTATCACGTGAATAAAGGACACTCTATATCGTGATAACTCAAAGTTTTCCTTTAGGAAAAGAAGAGTAAAAATACACAAAATACAAACATTTTATCAGCAACTACAGTGATCTTTAAAACAAATGCTACGAGTCAAAAGGTTTTGAAAGAATTTCCCTGCTAAAATTATGTAAAATCTCGACGTCATCTTCAAATCGTAAAACATGTTTCCGAATTACGTGTTGCAAATAAGTTTCATTTTATTCATTAAAAGACTGGAATAAAATGAAATTTTTAATAATTTTTAATAATTAATATAAAAAATTTTAATGTGCAGTGTTACGTAATCGAATTTATAAGAAAATGTTTATTTATAATATGTTCAAATAATCTCTGCATAATTCATCACAAAATATGCTATTCCATATACACAACATTATAGTCATAATATTTCAGTTTATAATAAGAAGCAACGCACAGTTAACATTAGTTTTAAGAAAACAAATAGGCTGGAACTGTTTAGAAAGAAAACGAAAGAAAACTATTGAGATTTCTTTTCTTCAGCTGCATATGTGTGGAAAATAAGCTAGGGAAGATCGAAAACGTTACGTGCAGCGCCGCCTGTTAGAGGAAAAGGAAATTTTAGAGGGAAAATAAATATTCAAGAACAAGAAAATAGTTATAATTGAAATCTGACTCATTTGATAAAGGAGCCCACCAGCGGTCCGAGGTTCGAATCCCGCGAACGGGCTGGCTGCATAGGCGTTCTCGTGGTTTTCAACATGTGTAACGTGTATACGAGCCAGTTTCCCTTAGAAAGTCCTCCACGAAGGCATCCCTCCCTTTAGGCAGATAGCCCCCGTGTGCTTTGCCATAATTGAATAACCTAACCTAACCTAACCATTTGATAAAACTTGGAAGAAATTTTAAGGATATGATAAGCTGCAATGAAATTCATTTTATGAGTTTTGTATAGTTTTGCAATATAAACATGAGTAAAACATTTTATTCTGTTAAGGCATGTATAATAATAGAATGCATGATCAAAAGCATAAGAACGTAAAATAACAAGATATTTATGAATTTATCTTGAAAAAATGCATCTTCGTGAATTTTTAAATCACTGATGTTGGTCTCTTAATTACATATTTTCAATATATTTTTTAAATACTTTAAGAGAATCACTTACATTAAATTAGCTTGGAAGTTTTAAAATCCTTAAAATTCTAGCCGGTTGAATGGATGATTTAATTTATGATTCTAGCAGTTTGAACAACTTTAGGAAACATCTGATTTTCTTTTTAACATTGTGCCCATGGAATTGGGTGAACAGATCTTTTTTTTTTCTAAATAGCATACCTTATTTCCCAAGCATTTCATCTCATTCTGCTTTGGGAGAAGACCTAGCAATTTTACTATATATACAAATAAATGCACAAGAAAACTTAAGTTGCATATAGATTTATTCGCTCAAATTAAGCGTCACACTCAGTTCCTTCTTTCCTGTTCGAATGTTTCTTTGAGGTTTTATCACAGAATTCAGCTAGTAACTAGAATATTGTGATAGAACTCAAGCAGTAGTAAAATAACTAATACATTGAAGGAAAACAAAACGAACTTTCTATTCCTTAGTTACTTCCCTTTAGAGTTCTAGTACGAATAATAAAATGCATATACGAAATGAAAACCTTTCTCGAAAATTAAAGAGAAAACTGAAGAAAATGGCGTAAACAGTTTTTATGCATTTGTATTCTTTTTACAAGTAGCTCGAAACTTCTTTTTCTATTTTAGTACAAAAGAAATTTTTTTTCATTAAAATCAATAATTCTGAAAGAAGTAAGCAATTATTTTCTTTCGAAAGCACACTTGAGAAATCTCAACACCGAAGATTTATAATTTATTTATGAAATCATACATTTTAATCTTACTACTTGTAATAAATTCACAATCTGACTTTGTCATTCATAAACTCTATGTCATTTTTATAATCCTCTCACTGAATAAATTATTGTATAAATCTGTAACTGAAATGATTCATTGGCTATTTAAATTAAGTATTTAAAAAAAACTATTCATTCAAAACTTTCTTCACATAAATTTTGAAATGTAGATTAATTTTGACTTTTCTAATTAATTATAAGACAAACAGGAAAAGAAAAGCTATGTATGTTTTAAAAATAAACTGAGATGATATATTTGGGGAAGCTCTAATTAATACATATTGTTATTTGCAATATTATTTTAAATACGATTGTAGTAACAGGTATTAAGTTTGGAAATTAAAACCTGACATGTGTCAAGCAATAATAAAAGACAGTGTCATGTCTGCGTAAGCAAATACGTTATCTTCTTCTGACAGAGTACATTTTTACTTTGATTCTAAAAAGAAATTTGCTCTAATTGCATTATACGTACTGCCCCTACGAAGTTTCGGGACAACATTCTAAAAACACCAGGATTTGAAAACACAAACTTTGTCACTCTTTAGTCTTCTACAAGAATTTTCTAACGCTTTCACATTCATGTGCTTCTGAATGCTATCGTTACCTGTAACAGTAGCGTCACATTTTAGATTTTTTTTCTGAATTTCTGAAACGCTGCTAAACAGTGCTTTTTAAGGTATTATTCAATTTTACAAAAGGACGTCGTCCAAAAATACTCAATACTATACAGTACTCAGTGATTTTCTTTAATGTATATAAATCGTACAGTATTCAGTGATTGGAATTTCCCTATTATCTTGGGCGTTATACTAACACTATCTGGATTCGAATTCCGGCAATTAGGCTGCCAGCATGGGTATTTCCGTGGTTTTCTCCATGCGGAACGCGAATACGAGTTAATGTTCCCGACGAAATATTCCACGAAGACATCTTCTTCTCTTAGGCAGATAACACTTAGATGCTCTACTGTTAACAATCACAAATAAATTTGACTGTAGTTTCAATATGCAAAAGACACTGTACTGCTTCTCTTTCTTCAAGCACTGAATCTATAGCAGAAAAAAGGTGCTACCTAAAATCAAACAAGATAGCTCAATGGAAACTTCTTGCCACAAAAACATGAAATTTTAAAGAAAGTAAATTGAAATGTGTTAATAATCACTGCTTAGGCGTCGTCAGATAGCTTTCCTTATATACACTGCCTATACAAGAAGAGATGATCACAGAGGTAAGAATTAAAATCAAAATTTCACAGGTAATGGGTGGCTAAAAACTAATATATGGAACCAACAGACAATAACATAAATCGCACTGCATATAAAGTAATAAACCGAAGATCTGCGTAAACCCCGAGACTACACTAAATTTAAGTCATATGTTAACATTAGTTGTGCATTGTTAGCTGCTTGTTCACGAAAATAGCACCGCAAAATTGCAGAATGTAATTTACTGTTTCAGATAGTTTACAGACGAAACATTCAAGCACCATTTTTCTACACAAAAAACTCGTATCTGGTATTTTACCTAAATAGTACGCCGCATGATAGTCTGTTACGTTTACAAGCTAGAATTTACGGTGTTATGGATATTTATGTTTGTGTTAAAGTAAATTATATTAAATTTAAAATAAATTCTGCTTTATAAAAAAAGGTGAAACAAATTCAATTAAGCAAAATTACTTTATAATATTATTCCTAACATTTATAATCGCAGTAGCGTTTTTGATCTGTTATGCAGTATTTTTTTCTCCGGTCATCTTAGAAGGTATGATGGTTCGCAGAGACAGATTTTGCATCGAACAGGTACAGTTCCTCTGGCATAGAAGTTTATAACTGCGGCGTCTTAGAGGCAATGGAACAATGTAGAACAGTATTCTTTTCAACCAACGTTTGGTAACAGAAAAACGGTACATGTCCTTCAGATTCCATCCTCCCGGAGGATGATTTCTGTCAAAATTATGATGATTTTGAAAACGTTGTTAGTCCTCGTGTGCTTTTAAATAATCCACACACATTCTTTGATTTACTTCCGTGTTTTCATTATTTGGATACGCTTTTATGAAATGCTCTATGTAAAGCTAAAAATTACCGTCACAAACATACATACGCACACACACACACACATATATATATATATAGATATAGATATAGATATAGATATAGATAGATAAATATGTAATTATTTTCAAAAAAATTTGGAGAACGATCAATTAAGTGTTTCTATGTATAATTCTTCTTAATAGTACTTACGCTTACGTAAATTGTGTGAAAAAAAAGAAAAATTAAAAACAAAATCTGAAACCTTTCAGATTTTACATTACGCCCAAAGGGGAATCTTTAAACGTTTTGTTTGTTAAATTTAGTCATTAAATATCATGTTCTTAGCACCTAAAACATAAAATTCCTTTCAAGAGCAACATCGAAAAATAATTTAGAATTGCCGATACACAATTTCACGCGCTGGAGATAAAAAAACTTTTTTCTGTACAACGTTGCCATTGCTTGCTTTGAAATCCTCGAGTTTGTTAATCAAAAATTTGTTAAAGTTTTACAAAATATGAAACCGATAACAAAATAAATTCCAGATTTCAAATTTGGGCTTTCACGTGCCCATATTCGCAGCAGGATTACTTTATTCGAAATTCGATGGCTCTAGGTACCGTCGTTTTATCACAATGCGAGAAACATGCGTACATTTATGCACATTCTTCATTACTTAATTTCTTTAAATATAATACAGGGCTGCAATATTTGGTGGCAACAGTTTGAAAAGTGAACCTGCATTTAATGTTTCCGACGCAAAATGCCGAAACGAGAACAATAGTCCTTCAGGGACAAAGCCCCTTCGGACTAATAAAGGAAACACATAATGATTTTTCCTTGAAACTCTCACAAATAATGTATAATCAGTAATATGTATGACAGAATTGTTCTGACTTCTTAACTTTCTTCTAACAATCAAGTATCGTAGTAAGATAAAATGTAGAACAGACACGTCAGAAATGCGAGTGTTATTTCGACCCACTTCAGATTTAGAACTCTGGCGTGCGAAAAAATATCTACCTATCTATATGCAAATAGAACACTTCCAAGAATGCTTAAGAGATTTTAGAAAGGCAGTACAAATACTGAAGCTGATAGACTAGTACCTCCTCTCAGCGATATAGGCCTGACAGTTTTCCTATGCGAATTCTGAACTGCACGTCATACATTTTTTATACAAAAGTAAAACAGGAATTACAAAACCTTGAATGATGCGGATGATAAAATCCCCCCCCTTTTTTTTTGAAAAAGGGAGAAGAATTAAGAAAACTAACGCAGAAGTTATCCAAAGAAGAAACTTGTAAAATTTGTATCAGTATAAATCTGTACCTAATATCGATAAAGGTATATGGCTGTTACTTTAAATAAAATTATTCAGTTGTAGAGACATTAGGTTAATTAGAAGCAGGAGACATGAAAAATGAGCAACGCCCTTGTTGGGACTCGAACCACGGACCTCTCGAATACGTGCCGAGCGTGCTGACCATTACACCACGGAGGCATGCTAAGAAGGCGGGAGAAATATCTTAAATACTCCCCTTTTAAAGGGCGACTGGGGATTAGGGGATCCAATCCCCAAGTCTTGATGGCGTAGTATCACCATCCACCACCCTTTTTTTTAGTTTTTTTTAGTTAGTTAGTTTTTTTTAGTTTGTTTAGTTTTCACTGTAGATTTATTAGATTATTTCGAAGCAGGAGACACGAAAAACAATCACTGCACTCGCCGGGACTCGAACCACGGACTTGTAGAATACGCGCCGAGCGTGCTCACCATTACACGACGAAGGCATGCTAAGAACTCAGGAGAAATACTTCGTAAAGTAGTTGAGACATGAATTATTCTCCTTATGATTGCGGTGAAGACAGCTCAGACATCCATGAATCGGTTTCGAGTACCATTTATGGGGCGTTTAAGATTGTTCTATTTTCGAGAATATCTGAGGGCATAATATAAAATCTGCCGGCTCTAAAGTGTTCTTGTATGGATAATGACATACAAAAATGGATATGAGACCTCAGGTATCAGTCCATGAGGTATCTCAATCCAGATAAAAATAACACTGGATAAAAATGTGATTTTGTTATCAATCAGAGGCCAAGCCTACGATTAAGGACTAATGCATACACGTCTTCTAATGATAATCTGCAAGGGTCTCTGGATTGGGGCAAGGTATACAATAACAACTTGAATAAAAAGTATATAACGTTAATAATAGGAAGTAGAACTGATCAGCCTGCTAAACATATTAATATCACTGAATCGTGTATTATTTTGTGATTAAAATAATAATATTAAAAAATGCATTATACATTAGAAATCTCTAAGATTTTTCATAACTATTTAAATGTTTAGCTTTAATTCAATTACATACATACCCACTGTAAAAAGGCATCTTTGTATGTAGTAGTATTTGACATTAAGAATATTAGGACATATCGAATGTCATTTAATTTCTGAATATAGCAATAGTTTGTGAATCACAAAATACATAAATGTTCTGTTTCCTTTGTTCTGTTTCGTCACTGGCTAATGATCCGTACCTGATAAGTGCCAAATTATGTTGAGTACCCTTTGTACCCTAGACAAGTTAACCAATTCAAATTATGCAAAAATAAATTGTTTTTCAAATTTGGTCAATATGATTAGTAATTCCTTAATGAGTGGATCGTATAGTGGTATTCTGAGTAAACGCGTTTGTTTTACACTCGGGAACGGCCGTTGGAAAATGGCTTGCAATGGTTATCAGGGTCCCTGTAAATTAAAAGAATTCATTCCAAGTTTATGACACCATAATCAATGATATACCAAATAAAGTCTCCAATATATCTAACATATCTTAACTAAAATAAAGGAAACACCAAATAAAAGAAAGAAATCACTTAATCTCTAAAGGATTATCATTTATTCCGTTACTTTAAAATTCTGACATATCAATTACAAGGAAAATGAGCAAATCAATCTAATCACATTTATTTTTATCTTTATCTCCCGGGAGGAAAGGAAATGAAAAAAAAATATAACCTTTTGTTCTTAATTACCTAATTAAACCCTTATAATTTTCCTTTATCAATACCAAAATTTTACATACATTACACTCAAAGTATTGGCCAAGAGTTACAAAATGTTATCGCACTTGGCGAGAAGATTGATGAGGTCAACGAAAGAAGCGGATTCTCATAGTCCTTGACAGTCTAACCATAACGGGCGCGATTTCTCAAAAAGGGATATAAAATGGGATAGCAATAAAGGAAAAAAAAACTTATCTTAAATTACAGCATCACCCTGAGGCTTGGTCTCAGCAGGATACGGGTCCCTGGCACATCTCTTCCTTCGGCCCTCCGCTGGAATTCTCATTAGAACACAACCACGGTTCACGGCTCATCGGATTACCTGCCGAACACTCCTCGAACTGGCAGCAGGTGGTCAGGTTTGGTAGTTCAAGAGGACGATTCTTTTATTCTTTCATTCGGTGGACCCACGGACGAGACAAGCGCCGCAATCAAATCAGGGGCTACCGCGAAGTAAGAAACCCAGCAAGGGAAATTCTAAAAACTTCCAGCCATAACTCCAAGCTTTTGAGCTCCCTTCAACTCGCTCAAAAATATACACGACTTCACGAAACAGTAGACAGGTGACGAGCGTCTCAAAAGTTCTCCCTTCCGCCTTGGGGTTTCAATCAAAAGTCACGAACAATCAAAAATACTGGCTGCCGTTAACTAGTAGTCTCATTTCCAAGTCGTTACTCCTCCTTCGGAGTTCCAGTAAAAAAAGTAACGAACATTCAAAATTCTTCCCTCAGCTCTCCCAAAAATACGGGCTGCCAGAAAACCAGGATTTCGCTCACTTTCAAGACCAAAAAATTCCAATTTTTCACCCAAACTGACGAAACAGTCAACTGCGCATGCGCGACCAGCCAAGATTCCGGTTAGAACGGTCTCTTTTCTTCGAAAATGTCCATTATCCTACCTAGAACGTGAAAACACGCACACCCTTTTTCTCACGTACACCCTTTTCCCACGACAACGAAAACAAAGAAAAATCTTTCTAGAACATTCTAAGATGATTCATCCTTACCCGAACAACAATGACACTGCAAAACTTCGTTCCAATCTTTCCACCCAAGAACAAACGCCATAATTAAATACAAGGGTATAATATTGAAGCATTATATATATATATATATATTTCAAACAAAAATATAAATATTACCAAACTAAAATAAGATTTTTCTAAATGAAGGAAATAATTAACTTGAACTCTTTTTTTTTTTTGAATTTGCAGACAATCATCAACACAACATTTCCTACATAACATAAATAAAAATTTGTTAATGAGAAAATGATCCAAAATATGGGAAAGTAATAACGTATAAGAATGCAAGCGAAGGTCCTTTGCCTAATGGAAATTCTATGAGAGATTCCTAAGAGATTCGGTGGACGAATTTTCAAGGGAAAGTGTGCATTTATTCTAATAGCAGATACTGTTAATTTAGCAGTGAAAAATTACGAAGAAAATTTTGGCAGATCACCTGTTTCACCACCAGAATTGAATTGAATACTATAGCCCAGTATTTCTGAATAACTGAATAATTAGAATCCAGGTGTTAATGAACATAAAAGTTAATATTTAATTAAGTTTATGAAGCGACCAGATTCCAGAAGTTTACACTGCAAACTTTGAGATGGAATTTAGGAAACGGAAGTCAAATTTGGGATTTGTGTTGAATTAATTTAAGAACGATTTAAATGATTAAGTAAATTAAGCAGTTTGATGCACAGTAAACGAATTTCTTAAAAAAAGCAGTGAGATTTTAGACGAAGGAAAAGCATTTAATTTAATCACTTACATTAGTTAGATACGTTTTATTGCCAAAATCACTTGAATATTCATAATAGTATCGGAGAAATATTACTAGTTCAAAGGGCGTTAGCCCAAAAGGGCTATTAATTTCGTCTTAGCATTTTGCGTTGGTTCACTATAAATGTCGGTTCACTTTTCAAATTGTTGCCAACAAATATTAGAGCCCTGTACTATGTTTAAGGAAATTAAATAATGAAAAATGTGCATAAATATATGTATGTTTCTCTCACTGTGATAAAACTACGGTTCTTAGAGCCATCTAAATTTGAATAACGTACGTTTCCACAAGTATGGGCATCTGGAAGCCCAATTTTGGAATTTGTTTTATTATTTATTTCAAATTTTGTAAAACTTAACGATCTCGAAGCGAGTAATGGCAACAGTGTACGGGGAAAAACATTTTTATCTCCAGCGCGCGAGACTGTGTATCGGAAATTCTAATGGTTTAAGTGAGAAGAACATGATATTTAATAAATAAAGGTAACAGAAAACTTTAAAAAAACGCGCTCTTTTGGGCGTAATGTAAAATCTGAAAGATTTCAGGTTTTTTTTTTATTTTATTTAATCTAATACTGTAAAATTTCCAATGTGTGGCATTTCTTCGTCTACATTATTTTCTTTTTAAAAGTAAATCTAAACTTTTGAAAGGATTAATAATTCTTCACAGACAAATTTTTCTTCTCTTAACAGATACACAAAAGTTTAAATGAAGAGTTTGACTAAACTTCTTGCAAGCACTACACGAAGTCAAATTTTCAAACCAAGAAAATCAAAGAGGATTTCCTAACTTCTAACGCTGAGTCAAAACAAACAGTAAGATCCAAAAGTCAACAAACGGTGTCTAACAGCAGTCCCAATTTTTAAAAATACGAATGGAAAAGAAAAAGTATCTCAAGAAAAGCTGCATAAAATTTAAGAACATTCTCTTATAGGAAGGAAGGGTTATATATTGATGTCTTATAAACAGATGCATAGAAAAGAATGACAACGACTTTTAGGGCAGTCATTGCGATATATCTTTAAATCTGAGATCCTGTTATTGTTAATTTTTATTCCTCTTGTGAATATAAGGATATTGAGTATTTATACCCATCTAGGGATATAGGTATTTTATAAATCGTGGAAAATATTGTAAACATCCAAATAAATGTAATAATTAGATACAGCAAGCAAGGAATATTCAGAACATTGACTCCTGTTCAAATAGCATGTAAAAGGCAGCTGCAGAATTTGTTTCCTTAAATATTAACCCTAGTCGCATAATTACAAAATTTCTTCAAATAATATGCAGAAATTTAAGAAAACAGTCATCTTAACTGTGCGGTATGATGTTCGTAAAATTTAACTTTATTTTATATTTTATTCATGCATTAAATATTCCAGTTATTAAAATATTTATAATAAGAAATCTGATGTATACAATACATGACTTTTTTAAAGGAATAAGAAATTATGCGTACTTTTACCTGCATTTCATTTAAACTTATTTCTTCGAATTTCATTAGATATATTTCTTATTCAATTAATTCAGTTCTCACTTCGCGGCAAGGCTAAAATGTAAAACCTCAAAATATCTTCATTAAAAATTGAAACATATAGAAAAAAAGAGAACACGAAGTACAGTTAAAACAATTGATAAAATTACAATTAAAATTACAGTTTCTACGAAAAAACAAGCAATTCGGGCAGCAGCGGAGATGGCAGATTTTCAGTGCATGAAATTAAATTTCCTTTTCGTCCTATTCGGCAAAAAGACACTGAAGGTGGAGAAAGAATTAATTCACTAATCTGCTAAGTTTCAAATAGAAACAAATATGGCTGCTATAATAAAAAATTAGGCTTAGCCGCACTTAAACAACTTTTAAATTGTTGAAAATTCTACAAATGCGTACAGATTAACTACAGCATAAAAACCTTAAGCGGAACATAAGAACAACATAATTCAATCATTTTTTAAGCAAAAATGCACAATTTACCAACATATAAGAACAAAAAAAAACGGAGCTCACGGAGCCAAGTAACAGAGTGGATATATAAATATTTGTAGGGCCGATTGCAACAAAAAGGGGAGGGTCACAACTGCATATCATAGCCGTCCTATATACGGAATTTCAACGTTCTGACGCTACTCGTTTTTGAGCTATGTGAAATACATACATACATATGTACGTACATATCTCAAGGAACAAAATCTCTTTTGAATTCATTTTAAATCCTTTTTGCAATCCGTTTTAGGAAAAAGAGTCCTTTATTCTATCCTTACGCACAGACGTCACGCAAAAGATTCGTTAAATTGCACGCGATAGAGGTCAAAATTGATACTTTTTTTGAAATATGATGCCCGAAAATTTCGCGATTACAATACTTCCTTTACTTCGTACAAGGAAGTAAAAAGGAATAAAAAATTAAATGGCTTCCATGTAAAATTCGCGAATATATTCGAAAGCGCATTTACTCAACTGTGCACTTTTTCCATGCTTACTACCGACTAAAATATAAGATTATAAGATTTAACTTCAACAGCAGGTTTTCATGAAAAACGTTTTTTTACAATTAATCTTTCAATTTGGGCAAAACAGCAGCCATTATTGAATTTGTAGTTAGCGTCTTCAATTTTCATGTGAATGACGCTAAAACGAATCTCAGCGGTTTTTATACGTAAAGATGTGGAACATTAAAATACAATGAATATTTTACTAATCTGAAATTTTACTTTATAAGCAGCATGGGCAAATATTTTTCTTTAAACAAATACCTCGTTACTGGAACTCAGAGATGAATTTCAGAAAATTGTAATCATTTCTTAAGAAATTTATAAATAATAGTAATTTGTAGAATCAATCTTTAACGAACTAAAGTCTAGAAACACTTTTTGCTTAAATATCGTACAACGACTTATTAAATATAAAAAATGTTTTTGCTACCTGTCGAATAATTCATAATAATGCAATGCTATCAGTATATCATAACGATCACTGTAGTGAGCTTAGGTTTATAATGCTCAGATTAAGAAGTTAAATAAATATTTTTTTAAATTAAAAAAAACTAATTACAACAGTTAGAATTTTTGCTTGATCGGGAAGATATTATCAAAGCGTAAGAAATTAGAATGATAAAAGAATAAGTTGCTCTGAAATTAGCGTATTTGAATTGAAATATCCTAGCTAAAGTAGAGCTCCTTTGGAGTTAGAATATTAGAGAACTCTGTAGATAAGTTCTTGTAAGTAATAAATCTAAAGAAAGGTCAAATTTATTCCGACTCAAAATAGGTTAACAGATGGCCCTTTTTCGGACTTATAGTAAGCCCTCTCTTGGCCTTTAACTCAAGGGAGAAAATATAAAATTAATCTAATGCTAAAAACACTTAACCAGACGAAGCAGAACCGAAACAACTAACATAGTTAACCCTTATTTAAGATCACCGTAAACTAGCAGGCACGTAGCAGTACGGCTGTAGAACGCTAATGTTAGACTAGCAGCAACAACGTAGTCGTTGAAGAGCAGAACACATTCTCCTACTGAAGTGACCCAGACTTCAGCTTAAATATTCGTTTCTACCTCATTTACCTAAATCGTAATCTTGAAAACTGATTCTGACAGGAAAACGTAGGTGGGAAGTGAGAAGGTAAAGGAAAGGCCTGTTCTAAAATAAAAATAATTATTAGAAAATTAAGGTAAACCCTACAGAATTATTCTGATTAATATAACTAGGATGTTGTAGATATATTTTTTATTCATAGATTATCAGTTTGTTTCTACAGTTTTAATTTAAGAAGAAGGAAATGTGTGAATCAAAATGAAACTATTATAGTAAATTTTTAGTGAAAGCGCTTATTTTCGATGGATAGATTATACTGATTAGATATTTAAAGCCCCGTCTATATGCAACGCTCTTTCGCACAGCCACCGTTTGTATTAAGGAGAAAAGAGGAAATAAGCAGTTTCGCCTTCAGGACCGGTTCAGATGCACAAGGTCTTACACCTCTTAACCCATAAAACACTGTGAGCAATGATATCACAAAAGTGAATCTGATTGGCAGATTTCTAATGTTTGTTAACGTCTTTTTGATTTTTTTTATCTTATTGAAATTTCTAATAATTTACTATTGCTTTAGAATGCTATCGGAGTATGCTTTAGAATGCTTTAATTAATTAAAATACATCTAAATTAATTTTAAATGAAATTTATATACGAAACCAAATGATTAAAAGAAGAGAAGAAATCATATATGATGCTGAATAGTTTTAAATAAAATGTTTTATGTCTGTTAAAATCTAAAACTTTGCTTTTTAAAAAAATGAATAAAACAGAAAATTAATATTATTAATATTAATTATAAATGTTTTAATATTAAAAAGTTGGTTATAAATGTTTTAGAAAATATATTGCAATTAATTCATGTATTAAAATTGTTTTGAAGGTGTTTCATATAGATTTAAATAAATGCTTGTAATTTATGTTTATATTAAACAGTTAAATAGCATTAGGTTTTATTTATATATATACATATATATATTGAAATTCAGTAACGAAATTTTTAAGAAATTTGAAGTGATTTAATGGTCGTTTAGACAGTTCACATTCTTTAAACTGCGTTTTCTCAGTTTGCATTTTTTCGAGAAATCCTTTTACTTAAAGTCCTAAAACTTATACAGATATGGACTAAATTTTTTAATATTTTTGCTGCCCTTTTAAAATTGTAGTTTTTATAGAAACAAGGATGGGTTTTGTAAACTAAATATTGAAAGAAAAATTACTTGAAGTGAAAATGTGATTGAAGTCATATTTGTTTCAAAGATTTTATATAAACATGTGTTTTTATTTTTTTGTCAGAAACTAATTCATTAATTGAAAAATCGATCCTTAAAATTATTAGGAACACCCTAATAAATATGATAAAAAACACTGAAAACTGCAAGAGAAGAACGACATTTTAATTGTTAAATTTTTCTTCAAAACATTTTAATTTAAAAAAATTACTAGCAATCTTTTTTTCAGCTTAAAATTATTTTGCCTTAAAAATATTTAATAATATTCATAAAAAGTAGATGAAAGTTCTTAAAAAAATAGTTTGCATTCTGCTAAAAATATTCAAAAGGTACCGAGTCCCCTTGACGCGCTGAAGCCGATATGCACGTCTGACCACCAGAACTTTAAACGGTATTTCTGGAATACCCAGCAACAGGCAACCTTGGCTGTACTTTATGACTGCCTGTACTGTATTTAAAAATTCCGTATCACGTACGGTTCCATCTAATTCTTTTGGATGATATCGCATCCTCAGATATCTATCAAACGCGATTGTTTCGCTGACAGTCTAAGGAGCAGTCAGTTGCAAGTCAGCCATGTTGTTTACTAAAATTAAGTGAACCGCACAGTGCAGTATGGGAAAATCTCCCATTTGCCCCGCTCCAGAAAGGTAGTAGCATTTTACTAAATTCTACCTCCAATTCCGAAAGGCACTTAATGCTTGTTCGCCTTGTGAATGGGATACGTTGGAAGAACCGAAAATAACAGTTTAAAAAGGAAACGATAATTCAGAAACAATCTTCGCTATTTTAAAATAAATATAAGCCGTAGAACATGATTTCGACTATTACTTTCAAACGGGAAAAAAATAAAATGCCAAGGCCCTTGTTGCGTAATAATAAAATTCTAATTACAGACTGGAAAATCTAAATATGTTTTCGATACATTTGTTCTAATACCACATATATGACAGAAACCAAATTTTACACGAGAAAACGAATTATTTTAATCATAGGCTTATAATATTTCACTTAGATTACGTTTTCAATAATCGCAAGAAATGAATATTTTTGCGATGTGATATATCACGTATCACTAGACAAAATAACAAGCACATGCTCTGAAACACTGAAGCCCTAATCCTGTACAGGAAAGTTTCATACAAAATGTTAGGATAAAGCTATCGAAACTCTAGTTAATTAACGAAGCTTCAAATACATCAGCCAGAATACAGAGGTTAACATCTAAAAATTGACGTAAAATCTGAATATTTGCTAATGAGGTCTATAGAACTCAAAGTTATTTGTGCAATAAATCCAGATCACCGAAGCTATATTTATAGTCTCTCAAATGTAAATTTAATATAGCTTCCATTAAACATTACCATTTACAATTAGCAATCGAAATACAGCCAAAGTATATATTCATTACGCGAAAAAGGTTATTAGACTTATGGAATGTCTTAAGTAAAAAGCTAATTTCAAGCCCAGTGTAATTACAATAGAAGTGAAATTCCAAATTATACGTACATTTGTAACAAAAGGAAAATCGCAGATGCACTACAGCTACGAGCACTACAGCTCGTATATCAGTAATAAGGAAAAAGGCATGAAAAGAGACAATTCATTATTTTACACGAACAAAAGACTTTCCCTTTTGCCTTTTAATATCTGTAATTACTATTAAAGTATAAAATTTAAGCTCCGCCAATTCTGTAGTAATAAAAACGCGCAGAAAAAGAGGAAAAGGCAATCTAATTCCAAGTAAAAGCTATGTCAGGCTCAGATAGATGCTAATGAGGAATACACATCAAGCCCGGTATTGCTCTTTAATCTTCAAGAACCCTATCTCTGAAAATTTTCTTGTATAACGAGCTCAGGCTCGTAATTAGGAGCTATTAAATCTCGCCGTTCGAGCTCATTTATCTTCGTTCGAGATTATTTTCCATTAGGAGGAAATAACGTGAGTGAGGATATACGTCACTTCCTTCCGGACGAAAAGGTGAATCCTGCAGAATGGCAAGCGTAGTCCTTTTTCCTTTATTTACAGTGGGGTACGGTAAAGTGATATTGATGATCTGCAGTTTTTCACAATTTCAACTTGTTGATGTTTGAGGGACGCAAGAAGCATGAGGTCTTTTAAAGCGGAGCGCACAGAAAATGTGAAATCCGAATCAGGCATTTGTATTCCCAGACCAAAACGACCATGCAGAAGACAGTGTGATGGCAAATTTATATCTTCGAATACTCAAAACTTTCCACCACAGCGTTTCTTTCGTTTTATTTTGGTAAGATTTATAGTTTCTTAAAAAAATAACAAAGGAGAAAGAGGTTAGACTAATGGAAAAGTTGATGTTTGATATCGTAAGATAGGAAAAATTCGTCGTAATGTTGTTACGAAGTAATACCATCAAGCTTCTTTGAAATTATTTATTGATACAGAAAACACAGTGGAGCGGGTGGAGAAAGTCAAAAACGATGAAGGCATGGAATTTCATCAATCCAAGACATTCTTGATGAAATGGTTCAAAAGAAATCAGAGGAAAAGAAAACTCAAATAAAATCGGATGAAAATAAAAAAGCAAGAATGGGCATGGTGAGATACTGGAATATGTAAACATACCGTTAAGCAAAATGGGTTCTTATTTAATGGCATCATAACATTGCATAATGTGTCATACTATGTTAAGGAATGGCAGCATGTCTCTCGGGAAACGAATGCAGCACTTTTCGCTAACAGAAAACTGGAACACCTATTTAAACTTCATTATTTTAAATAACCGTATTTTAAATCCTATATTGTCTCCATTATCTTTAAAACACATATATCCATTGGATGGATATATATACATGACAATGGGTATATATCCATTGTCCTTAACACACATGCGCATACAGTTATCCGGATTTTAATTATATTTTATAGGAGAATTTATGAAATAGATATTTTTCAATTATTGTCGAAGCCGGCTTATGCATCAGTTAGCACGGATAGACAAGAATTTCGTGTGCAATTAATATTTATTGATTACGATTCACGAATTATAATGTCTATCATTGAGAAAGCAGTTTTTAGATAAGAGCCTGATCTAAGTTTGTTTCGAAAATATTAAATATTTGTATTTCATAGATTTGAACTTCTAGATTTCTTCCCATATTTTTCAAATATAATTTCCTGTTAATTATTTTTGGGCTATTTAATTATTGACTCAAACCATTAAAAAACCGAGAACTTTATTTTGTATGTAAACTATTAAAATTCACTTTAATATTTGTATGGATATATTACTCATTCATTTATTAAATTTATTTTTAATTCCTTTGAACCACCTTTAAATTCTGAGACGTTGATGAAGCAGTAAATAAAACTGTAAACAAAAAAGTGGAAATTTGGCTAATTTAAAGAATTTCCTAGCACTTTCATCATTTCAGTCGAGCTAGCATTGCACCTAAACTGCAAACTATAAAAAATGAATAATTAAAATAAGTGCTTGTCTTGCTCGATGACACTCATTATTTATTATATTAAAAACTCACAGTTAAAGGCAAGTCTCTCTATAACACAAAATTCTATATGATTGATAAACAGTCTCCCAATATAAAACTGCTTTGTGTTCAGATGATATTGCCCAAGATTTCTGAGTAAGAACGTTCTGATCCTTTTCAGCAAATTAAAGTGATAAGATCTGTTCTCACTCAGACTATTTAAAGCAACTATTGCTAAATGCTTGCTTTTATTTTTCCTCAAAAGGGAATTGTCTTTTGCAAACAAAAACATAAATACGTTCAGAAGACTCAGATTTATATATGTGCTATTTTGAAATATAATCTCTCTTTAGAAGTTTAACTGATTACTTTATAATATTTGAAAGGGATGATAGTTAATTGTACTTTTATTTTATGTAAAACTCAATTCTGAAGATACAACGATCAGAACTACTGCATTTTGTACAATTAATTCTAAACCTGACGTCATTGCGAGAAATACTAATTTTTTAAGCTAGTTTTTTAGTAACGATTTGCTCTTGATTTATTTAAAACGTTTGTTTCTAGCTATTTTCCGATATATATTTATGGTACGAAGAAATTGTTTTATAGATTTGAGATCCAAGAAGATTATTATTTCTGGTCAGTGCTTGTAGATAATGAGTACCTGAAAACCTAAGTTCATCTGGATAAACCGCTCAAGAAAAATTGGAGTTTGGCCTTATCGTTTTCAAAACGACGATGGATTGATTCCTTTTCTATATTCTGAATAGCTTCCAAAGAAAAAAGAAAGCTAAAACAGACTGTCTATTTCCTCATCTACGGCCAGCAAAACTGACGCGAAAAGCCAGCAAATTCAAAGATCGTACACCCAATCAATCCACTGCGAGTAGAAAGAAGAAGCTGTTAGTCCAGCCAAAGATATTCAGCTACACCTAATTAAGGTAGTAACTGGATTTGGTTTGGACATTAGCAAACAGGATATTTTAGCACTCAAAGTGCTTCAAGTGTGGACAATAACATTTAACCTAAACAAGTGAGTTAAAAAGGCAGGACAAGACTACCTGCCAGATGCCAAGAAGAATTCTCGAATTTTCATAGATCTGAGAAAATACTGCAAATGGGAAAAATACCAAGTACTCCACTTCAGATCAGACATTTAGAAGGCATAAACTCAAATCCGCTTAAAGTTCACGGAAAATATGCCTTTTCCTTTGAAGAACGCAAGACACATGAAACATACCCTGACGAACTTTATCCAACGTGGGATCTCTAGCAAATGATGGACTCGGGTGTTCGCTCTTTCTACAAAAAGTTGTTAGAAATATTGTAAAAACACAAAAGTTTATGAGAAATGAGTACTGGCTATGAAGATAGTAAATTTTGTTATGAAAACTGAAATCTCCATGTTAATTTACTTTTACTAAGATAACAAATTAAGCGACAATTTCTCTAGAGTCCGCAATATTATGTAGCTGCCGATTCACTTCCCACTGACGAGGCAAATGTTCGCCCCCTCCCCGCCCTGAAGCGTGTGCCGCAATTTTTGCTTATTGCAGCATTAAGTTTCGTAAAGGAACTCTTACATTTGGTTAATTATGTGTAGTTTCCATTACTGGGTTCCAAAGTAATAGTGCATTAAATTACTGTTCTGAAACTAGCCTTAGCCAAAATATCAAAGGAAAGCCTAATTCCACAACTGAAAATGTTCTGTGTTTTTATATAACACTCCATAACGTTTTGCATCTAATTGCTTTTACCAAATTCCATTCAAACTCCCAAACAATAATTGACAGGGTTTATTACTTATTATCAGCTCACAGTCAGAATTTTCTATGCAATTAATCATTTGTTTTGACAAAGTGAACATTTACTTTCACGATTTGATTCCAAAGCAGAACAAAGAATAATAAGGAAATTTAAATGCAGAGCAAATAAAAACAACTGAGGCATATAAAATGTTATATCAAGCACATGGAGATCAATCTTTAATACCGAATGTTTTTCGCTGGTACTGATGGTTACAAAATGCACGTAAAGATGCTGATGATTAATCTAAGAGAGATCGCTCTTTGCAGTCTCGAACGCATGAGAACATCAAAAAAATTGAAAAAGGTTGCTGAAAAATCATTACCTGTATTTAAGTTACAGCTGCTGAACTTAACATCAGCAAAAATACTATTCACAAAAATGTCATGGAAGAAAAAAGACAAACTCTTTTTTGTTTTGACTTACAGACATTATTAGCTAAGGGAACGAAGATTCTACGTTTTATGAAGACGTTACGGGAGTACTTCTGAAAACATTCAACACGGTAGATGTGAGAAACAATTAGTCGAATATCTAGCTTCTCCTGCATGACAACGTCGCGCCCTATATTACTATTTTCGTTACTCAGTTTCTGATAAAGAAGTATAATATTATTCTCAATCATCCTTTTACTCACCATGTATGTCAGCTGCAGATTATTTATTCCAGAAAATGAAGTCCCTCCTTAAGCATTAAGAGATTCAGAAGACTATAAGCAGAGATTTAAACAGTGTTTCAGATGATACGTTCTACGAAGGAATGTAGCTGCTGTATGCGATGATACATACATATGTATGTGTGTGTGTGTGTTCCAAGCGATATGCGTGTGTTTTAATTTTATAATTAAAAATAAGTTAGTTAATTAAGTTAATAATTTTATGATTAAGACTAGCAATGAACAGCGTTCCTTTCTTCAGCTTTCAATTTTGTCCCAGTAACCGTAAAACTTTGTAGACACTCTGTCTACTATTTATCACGTGATTTTGCTAGAATTTCTTTCACCTAAATATCTGTAAGCATTAAAATATATAACATGCTTAGAAACAATTAATAGAATATGAAAAGTTCTATTATATTAAAGATGCCAGTAACAATATGAATATAAAAGTGTTAATAAAATTTACAAGAATACTTACGGGATAACGCAAATACTTTGATGTAATTTGCGGAAGTTTTACAGATGAAAAACGACGATCATTCAGTTCTATTCCAAAAGCTTTATTTATCACACACATAAATATTACTTAATATATATTTTACATTCTCATTATATATTTATCCAGAAAATCAAACAATAAATTTGTTTAGAAGGTGGTTTACATTGCTCTCGCTCAGGTGGATATTTCGCGGCAATAGCTTTAAGAACAGATAGAGAACAATTGCTTTCTTTTAGATATTTTGCGGCAAAACACTGTATTCCTGCAGAAATTTTGTTCTATTATTTCCGCTGAAAGCAAATCCCAGAAGAGCTTATTTTAAAATTATGTTTAAAACGAAATATATTATAATTTGTGTTTAAAAAAGTTGCAATTTTGAATATGTCAAAAAAAACGCGAACGAAAAATGTAACTTCCTTCCTGAAAAACTATTAAAAGCATGGTTGCCTGAAGAATATTTATGCGCATGACTGCCAGAATTTGCCACATTTTGAAAATTTTCCGACTTCTGCTAAGGTGGATGCACAAATACGTAAGTACCTCTACAGATAAGTATTCTCATTATATTTACTGTCTCAAAATATTCTCAAAGTATCACACAAGACAGATTTCTTTAATTATTCATTAAGACTTTTGATCCGTTGTTAAGAAACCCGTACTTTTTAATGTGTATATCCAACTAGAATTGCATACACTGCCTTAGTATTATATTTCAACAGTAGCGGTTTCGATGACAAAATAATTCGAACCTTGTTCTTACTGCCAGATAGAGCAGCTTGTGCTGACGGACTATAGAGTCTTTGGCCATCCGTGCGGGTAGTGTGAGGGCCAATAAAGCGGAGTCACAATTGCCTTCTCTCTTCGTAGTCTCCATGCGCTCAAGGTGAGATGAGCCCCCAGGTTGCCGGTTCAGTGTCGGGTTAAGAGAGAGTCTTATTCTAAAAGTCTGCATTCCGGGATTGAGGCCTCTGGTTCGTACCAAGTGAATTTATATAATTATCTCTTTAAGGTGATTATTGATTGTCTCCTTACCCTCCCACCTAATAGGAAGGATAGGGCGTCAGCCAGTATAGTGCCTTTAATTATCGCGGAACAGGTAAACATATTAATTGATTTCAGTATTTCATAAGTACGGAAACAAAAGCTTCAAATTTAAATAAAAGTTTTCTTAATGTCTCTGAGTTTCCCCATGGCAATTAAAATATTCACATTCAACTGAAATATCTTCAATCTTACAAGACAGGCATATTATCGTGCATGGAAGAAAAGAAATTTTCGGTAACATCAATATGCCATTTATTCAATTCCATTTTATCTTGCAACATAACATAAATAGGAACTCCAGAGAAATATCCTCCCAATATCTCCACTTTTTTTGTGTACAAAAAGTCGATTCTTCAAACCGACAATCTTTTTTTTTTCGAACGAATTCTTTTCCACGTTTCGACCGTGACGTGTGACACTATGGGACTCAATTTTACACAGAATCGATCCTTGCAGGGAAAATAACGAGATATTTTTGTGCATTGGCGCTGTTTTTAGAAGCGAAAGTTTTATTTCTCTTCTCCTTCTCCTCTTCTTTCCTTTCTCGAGAAGAAACGCTCACAAAAGGAAAATAGATTTGTTGCTGACCAATGCCTTTTGGCAATGTCCCAGTCTACGGTTCAAAGAAAGTGAGTCCAACTTCATAAAATGTGGTGAAATTTATTTGCCATGTTTCTTTTCATGGTATCCCAGTTTTTATCTAATTAAATCTCTCATCATTCTTATTTTTCTGGGTTGAAATTATTATGCAGTCTTATATCAACATCCCTTGAGAAGAACGCTTAGAATTTTACTTAGTTTTCATTGGCTGATCATGAATTCTTGAATTTAAGTAATGTTTTTAATTAACAAAAGCATTTATATTTAATTGAATTTAAGGATTTCCTTTAATTACAACGCGCACAAATTTTATATAGTATGTTTAATTGACGCAACGTTTTCCACATAAACGAGGTTAAACGGTACTTTTCCGAACCAGGTTTTTTTCCCCAATTACTCGTTGTTACGAAACAAATAATTTTTCTAAATTTATTTAATTAGATGCACTTTTGTTATTAATAAAAACGAGTAGTTTATTAAAAGGTATTCGCTAGACATGGTTTATCATTTTATTTCGTACATTTTCTTTTATTAGAATCGTAATTTTTTTATTATTATTTTTAAATGGGGATGCTAAAATTAAAGGCTGCATCTTGGATTTGAAAAATTCAATGCATTGTTGGTAATGAAAGAAATTTCAAAGATGATAATAAAACAAAGCTTTGGAAATTCAATCACGCCTCGATAGCTTCCTATTATCCATGATAAATTAAGTAAAACATATTATTTTTTTTAATTTATAAATAACTTTGCTCTAAATGCTACGTTGTTGTGTAAATGCTGCATTTTAATTTGTATACACCTAAAACAATTTTCTCTCAGTTACATTATAAATAGCATTACACGACTACGGGATTCTGCTGCCACTGAGCAATGTACCGGGTGACCCAAAAGTCCGTTAACGTTTGAAAATTCAATAAATCACGGAATACTGCAGTAAAGGTAAACATTGACACTCGTGCTTAAAATGTCATGGGATTTTATTGAAAGCAAAAACAAAAGTGCAATAAAGGTATCAAAATGTTAGTGACGCCGCATGAGAATCGTGTATGAAATTAGCTGAATGTGAAAGATCTCTTGTACACATCGTTTGGTAAGGATCGCGTACTGAGCCTCCACTTCCGTCAGGCTTGGCCTCTCGGGTCCCCAGATCTCAATCTATGTGATTATTGGTTGTGGGATTACCTGAAATCGCAAATCTACCGCGGTCGGCCGATGTCATTAGAAATGATAAAAGACAATATCCGATGGCAAATTTTCGTCATACCCACAGATATGCTGTACAGTGCTGTTCAAAACATTGTTCCTTGACTACACGTATTGTTGATGAATGACGGCGGACATGCTGAACATTTATTAAAAAGAGCATAGTCTTTGCTAAATATTAATTGGTATGGTAATTATTGCTTTTGTTATCATATGAAGCGCCATCTGTTCGCTGTTTTAAGGACGCTTTTACTTTCAATAAAACCCCATGATATTTCAGCCTGTGTGTCAAATTTTTCCCTCTGTACCTACATTAGTCGGCGAGTTATTGAATTTACAAGTGTTGACGGACTTTTGAATTACCCGCTGTATCTAATATAGTATTTCTAATATAAACAAATCCAGCTGTGTCAGTGCGTCGCCGATGGTGCAAGAACTGACAATGCATATCGATTAAAAAACACAAAGTATTTATTCTTGCAATCTTTACTGAAGTTAAATGTTTGAAATTCTACAAAATCAAAACATAGTATATCAAAATATATTTAAAAGTGCACTTTTAACTGAATGAAGGACTCCCTTTGTCACATTGATGAGCAAAGCTTGATTATACTTTGAAAGCTAAATGAAAGACACTAAATCTGGTGCATTCACAACAGTTTGCATATGTGTGTGTGATCTAAACAAGTGAAAATAATAGCATCTTTAACAGTCTTCCAGTTGTTATTTATAGATGGATATAGAGATTTAAATTAGGCAAAAACGCAACATTAAGACCTACGCTAACTTAAGGTTTTTTTTCGCTAATTTTGAATAAGAAGTAGATCAAATATGAAAGCTTTCAGACTATGAATTTTGGTTCTATAACAAATCTTAGCGAAAATGCATAAGCGTAAAATTTGATAAAGAAACTCAGTAAAGAAAATTCTAAAGAGAAATTTGTGACACATTTTGCTAAACATCTTTAAAAGAACCATTCTGTGATACGCAAACTGTCACAATTAAGATTTAAGTTGCTTTCACAAAGCGAAATCATCGACTCTAAGGCCTATAAAAATATACTTTTATTAGATAAAAAACTCGAATTGTAGTACTTCTGGAAAAGGAAATTTAAAACACACGCTTGAGTATTGATGCTTATAAGGATGGATTTTTTTACCGAAAACTTCTCGTACGAAAATCGCTTAAACATTGGCATTTTCTCTACAGGACCGTGTAAAATTTAGATTTCGTTATTATAATTAAAAGAAGGCAGCTAACAAAATTCTCACATTGTCAAAGCCACCAGATCCTCCAAATCTGATTTTGTTCCTTAATTAGAACTATATATTTACGACCAATTTTTCATATAATCTTCAATCATGCAATCTTATCGATAGCTCCTGTATAACATTCGCGATATTCGTAAAAAAATAATTCAATTACTTAATAATATGGCATTATTTGAGTTACTACCACATCAGAAACAAGTTTAGAGGATAACGAAATTACTTCCTGTTTCTTATACTTTTCTTTTCCTTAATTACAGATAAAATGACAATCTCGTTCAATCAATGAAAATCGACAATTCAGCAAACCTAAAAGAAACTACATTTTTATTACATTCTCGATCTGGAACATTAAATCAGCAAATAAGAGTATATGAATTGTTTTCGATTTTTGCTTCATTTTATTAGTACGTTTTTAAGAGTTTCTGCAGAATAGCTCTCACCTGTTAACTTCAAATAAAAACACTCAACAAACAATTTTTCTGAGAACAAACAATTTTTCTGAGATTACTTCTAAAGACATAACACTTGTATAAGGTTTGGTTCAGTTTCAAATATCTGATGTTTTATCTGACAAAATTTTTATTTTTACTTATTCATCTCCTTAGGGACTTTCTAACGAAACAGCAAATAGACTACATTGATCAAACCTAGGATATGTTCTAATTTAGTATAAATCTACAGTAATTTTCAAGGATATTATCTAAGAAACACTCATAATTAAATTTGAGATTCAAAGATAATAAGAACTTGCATACTTTTTACAAATGTTTCAATAAAAATAATTATGTAATTATAACTTTATAAGCTACAGTAAAGTGTCGTTTATACGTTTGTAGGGTTTATATTTATTTTAACTAACATTTATTTTAAGTTATCTTTCCAGTTTCGCCTTCATTTCAATTGTAGTGTCACGCGCAGTTTATTCAAATTTACCGGAAGCTAGTTGAATTAAATAGTAGACGAAACCAGAGTTTGAGAGTCTTGCTTTGAAGTTACGCTAGCGAGGTTGCTCGGTAGAATTTAGATCGGCGCGTGTCAGCCTGTGTGCCTAGCTTTACAGAAGTGCTAGTTTTCAACGGTTTAATCAGTAATCTTGTTGAATCTCAGCGATAATTAAAAACGCGGTTAGTTTAGGACCTCAGAGCCTCGTCCGGTAGTGTTTTGATATTTTTTCATCCAGTCATTACTTTCAGTTTTACGTTTTGCTTCAGTTTACCGCCGGGCTGGCGCAGTTTGATAGCGTCAAGTAGACGCCTTTGTCATTTTAAAGATAAAATAAAAAGGGCTTCAACCTCTTCTCACGTTTCTGAGTAAATTCACACATTGTAGCAGGCACTACCCCAGTTTCTGACAAATTGGGCCAGCAAGATCTTACATGTTTCTCGTTTAGACGCCTTTACATCTGTGTGCAGATTCAGTCCTATTTATCTTATCAGTAAAATATTTCATTTATACGTCGTATAACTTCGGTTATGCGTTGCTTTTGCTTGACGTACTGCATTGGCTTTACATTTCAAAATCTCGCCGCTCAAGTATGTTTCGCAGAAATGAGGACAGCGGAAGTAAAAAAAGGCACAAGGCATCACATTTTGGCACAGGAGTTGAAAACCACTTCCTGAATACAGGCGATACTTTGAAAGAAAAATCGTACGGTTTTTTTCTTCTGAACAAGACGCTTTTTAAGTACACTACATGGAGCAAAATAACCGATACAAATGTCATGAAAGTGAAAGGCACTCTAGTTAAAAGGTAACAGTCGTTTATGAATCGAGAAAAATTAAAAATTAAAGAAATCTAGAGAAAAATTAAAGAAAGAATAGAAATTTGTGGACAGTCCACTTCAAAGAAATTAAGAGTTCAAAACAGAAATTTTCCGGAGGCCGAAACAATTTTGCTAAAATGTTTCATTCAAACATTCCAATGGATGGTGCAGGTTAATAGAGAAGTTAAACGTAATAGCACTTCGGCTGCATGTAAAGGAAGCTTGCTTTTAAACTGGATGGCTGCATAAATTTAAACTACGGCATAAGATCTCATGTCATAGACTAAATATAGAATCAAAAAGCGTTTCCCGTTGAGTCGACTGACTCAACGGGGATTGTCAAGACTTTACGCACCAAACTGCATGGATATGAATTAAAAGACATTTTTAATGTTGATAAAATACTTATTTTCTCTAAACTTAAAGCCCCTGAAAGCCCCTAGCTCTCAAGCCTATCCATTAGTACGGTAAAGAGCAAAGTAAAGTAAGCAAAGTAGAGTAGCAAAGTAAAGAGCGTCTCACTGTTTTACTTCGTATAAATGCTGATGGTACAGAAAAAAAAAAGACTCATTTAGCTACAGGAAATGCACAAAAACCAAGGTGTTCCATATATACTAAACCTCTGTCATTAGAATATAAAACAAATAAGAAAGCATGGATGACGACGATAATTTTTTACAGAATAGGCTCACGAAAACATATAAAATTACGAGCAGACAGTTACAAAATTTTATGCAAAATTTTACTTTTCATGGATCAGTGTACAGCCATTCCCAAACAACAGATTTCTTACAAAATGTTAAAGTTACTTTCTTCCAGGCAAATTGCACTTTTAAATCTGTTTGTCATTAAGAATTTGAAAATATTCTACAGCAAAGGTTGATTCAAATAACCCTTCAAAATATAACTATAGGAAATACATAAAAACGTAAACGCTCTTGAGTGTATGAATACGATTTCACTTGCCTGCACTCAAGCTACAAATAAGTAACAACTGCATCATTAAAAATGTATTTTCCAATCCAGACTCGAGTGAAAATGATGATGAAACTGTGATTATGGATATGAAGAAGATTTGAAGCTACTGGGATTAGACATTACGATCGAGAAATATATAAACCGTGATGCCAATTTAATGACGCAAGACTTACGCACAATTTAAGAATTTACCATTTTACCAAATGAACATTTAAGTAGCGAGGATAAACAAGTAAATCCACCTTTTTTTCAAAATTCTGTGTAGAGCATTGACATCGGAAATTTCTCTGTGTGTAATGATAAAAACGGAAAAACAATTTAAGACATGAACTTGACTCATAGCCTTTTGTTTAACATTTCTATCAAACGACACGTCAGACAACAATTAAATACTTTTCTTTAACAAAAGTTAAAATTTCCTCTAAAATGTTCCCGGAAAAAATAATACTTATTCAAGATGGTAATTCAAATAAAGGCATGGCTCTTTTTCTTTCAGTTTTACGTTAATTACACAGAGAAATTTTGATTCTTGTGACTTTAAAAATATTAAATTTATGTTAACATAATTTTTTAACTTTCAATTATAAATAACTGCTTATTTGTTTAAATAAGATATTAATTTTACATTTGTTTGAACATAGTTAACAATATTTTAAACAAATTGAAGAAATGGTAATAAAATTGTGTAATATCAGTAGTAGGTTAGTAATATCAAACTTGTGCGGATGATATATACATTTGGCATCGTAAATTAAAATTCGTTTATACATCTTTCTCATTACATGTCGTTGGCGAGTGATCTCTTGAAAGACGTATAAACAGTGCTCCACGGTGCTTAGGATAAAGCAAATTTGCTTTATTATTAATATTGCTGATAAAGAAAATTTTAGTTATTGCTGTCAATAATCTCATTTGCATGACAATAACATCAGATTAAAACAAGGAATTTTTCGAAACCAAAAGGAAAGACCTGAGCTTGTTTACTTTAGTCTTGAACACCTTATAAATGATAGTACAAATCTGCACAGCTCTTGCCCAGTTTTAAAGCAAAATCTGCCACAGGTGAAATTTGAGGGTCCTACAACATCTCGAAAGGACTTCCAGCACAAAAAAATTTTAAGTGCCTCTATGCCGCCTAGTCACTTACAGATATGCATGTTTTCTCTGGTATTCCCCCTACTATCATGCTTGTTGGATGGACAATTTTAATTGTAAGATACAAAAATATAGTGGGATTCAAAATTTCTGAACTCTTATCTAAAAAGGGCACATTTTTATTTTCGTCCAGATTTAATTTAAGTGTAGCGTATCAGTTCCCTGGATTTTACTTGTATTACACTTTACGTACTTGAAATGAGCACCATGTTCTTAAAGATTC
This sequence comes from Stegodyphus mimosarum, assembly GCA_000611955.2. NCBI lineage: Eukaryota > Metazoa > Arthropoda > Arachnida > Araneae > Eresidae > Stegodyphus > Stegodyphus mimosarum. Next base: position 683,961 of record KK119982.1, read on the forward strand.
ATATCCCCAAGAAAGCATATTTTTTCAGCCACTTCTTTTAAAAAGATGAATGAGATATCACGCATAGCTAGCTGTGTATGATGGTGATCTAAAGATTTTTCAGCTTCTAACCGAACAGGCTTGTATTCTTGCCTGAAACTCATGGCGCACCGATTTTCTCTTTCTTCCACTTTCTACTCCTTGCGTTATCTATTCTGATCTCTAAAGCATATAAGAGCATCACCGAAAGTCAAACACATTTACCCAAACATTTATACTCACAAATGGTTTACCCTAGTAGAACAAATGATACTTTAAATAAGAGTTCAGATACTTCTGACACAGTAAGATTCTTACTTACGTATAAAACTGGAATTTATTTTGCAACGAATTATCGCATACCTCCGTCTGTGCTCTAAACTTGAGTGATCCATTAAAATTGGAAAATAAAAAACTTAAAAAGCTTCATAAACATGCTAGATTTTTTTATTTAAAGGTTGACGCAGATAAATCTATCGTTAGTGCGTACATAAAAAACAAATAAATTTTGAATAACAGCAAAAGATTAGATAATCATTTCTAATATTATGTCAGCCATATTCTGTTACTTTCAAATAGCATCTTATGGCCTTTTCTGCTGTTCTCCATTCTCGATCACAAAACATGCCGTCATCAACACACAGCAATTATTGTCTCCACCTGATTTGAAATAGTAGTTCAAGTCAGCCTTTGTTCGCGCTTTTTTCATGAAGTGAAACATGCAAAACGAAATTGAAATGGAAAAAATTTAATTAGGACAGTCCGCCATCTGCCACAGCTGTCGTTACCACGGTCACGAGTCAATACGGAAAAGACAAAATGACCCTGAAGGGCCTTTTTTAAAGTAACAGAATACAGTGCACATCAGGCTACTGTTCTAAAGAAATATGTGGATTTTCAGGCATTAGTGCTGAATTCATTAGCATTTATCTGGTTTTAAATGTGTCATCGTAAAAAAGCCGAATACAGAACGAATATATTCCACCTTAGAATATGCTAAACTATGGTCTGTTTATGATAACCTAGCTACAACAAAAGTCCTATCATTAGTGAAAATTTATCTTATATTAGCTTGCAATGAAATTATAAATCACACATTTTTACTGATGGTAAAGTATATATATAATATATATATCCCTTTAACTTCAGACTCGATACGAGATGTGAGAAATGGACGATCGCATTTCTCCTCTTCTTCCGCAGTTTCGCTTCACATGTCATCAAGATGGTAACAGAGAAAGCTACAAAAGAAGATACCCTTGAATGATACATGGAGAACGACAACAAAACAAGGAATAAAAGAGAAAAAGGAGTGTCTAAGGGGGCGACTTTCAGGGTGACATATGGGGACAGCCGACAGATCGAGTCTGTCCCTGAGAACTCTAATGAATACAAAGAGCTGTTCTGTCTGCGAAGTGTCACAACCAAGATGGTTGCTCGTACATTTCTTCTGCAAGACTTTAATAAGATGTCATAATAACTGCAATATTCTGCAAATGTACCATGTGATTTAGAATGCATAATGAGTTCCAGAAATCCAAAAAGGGGAAAATCGGAATATCTCAAGATAAACTCAACTCTAAAACCTTTTGCAAAATGTTTTATAAATTCTGAGTATTTTCAAATGCCACACGTACTTGGCATAAAAATAAACACAGGTAAGAAACCGTTTGGAAAGATTATCAAAAATAAACAGACGTGGAGTCTCACGATGGAATTTGATTACTTGTTATAAAAATTTAGAACAAGTAATCAAGTAAGTAAGTTTCAAGATTTTGATAACGTTATTTAGAATCTCAATTGACCACAACGCTTATTACTATAAATTTTCTGATACAGGGAGCAAATAAAATCTTCTCTAGATCATTCCAAATATATACTATAATTTTATAATATTTCGATTATTTTACTACAACTGAGTAAAATAATTTTGTTTTGATAAACAGTCATTTAAGTTGCAGTTGTTGCTCTAAATATTAATGATAAAAGCCGTTTCACATTTTGGTGTGTAAGGTTTTAGTTTAAACTAACAAAGTTTTATATTAATTTCTCTTTCCTGTGAACTCTTATTTCAACTTCTCGTAAGAATGAGCGCACGATTCAGCTTTATGCTAATTTAAAGTGGATCCAAGTTTTGTATTTAAAGGTTAGCATGGAACTTCTCCGGGTGAGAGAGCTTTTAGTCTCAGATCACTTCGGCTCTGTTCGACGTTCGCCTGACTAGCTAGTATTTAAGTTCTAAGCCTTAGCGCTGTTACTTTAATACTTATTGAAGTAATCTAACTGCGTTAGCATTAGCCAAATCTTGCTACGCACCATTGATAGTTTAGAATAGAGGCTAATCTCGTGTTTAAAGCTCTGAGAGCAACGACTACTTAATTTTCTACTCAACTTTATTTTAAATTATTTTATTGTTCAGTTTAGACCCAAGTGCGGTCATTATTTTCTGTTATCCCTTCCGAGTTGGGGAGTGGCTGTAAATAGTGGTTTAATAGAAGGGGATTTTAAACCTTTCTTACGTACAGTTATTCTACCACTTACACAGAACACAGCTGCATTCAGCTCCCTGTTCGAGATCAGGACTTTAACACTGTTACGACAATGTTCGCCAAAAGTATACACAGAACATTCAGTTCTGATAAGTGATTAAAAAACTGTTTATTTCACAGTTGCAATGTAGGCAAAGCCTCGTATTTAACAGTCAGTTACGTAAGATAGCTTAATAATATGTTAAAAAAATAAAACTGCTAATACAGGAAACAAATAATAGATATAAGAGTATATCCACCTTAACATTAAAATATACTTAAAATAGAACTTAAAACAATGTCAGGTATTTCTGTAACGCAATTTTTACTATGTAACTTTTAACGTAGCTTTGAAACGATGTCTTTGTAAATAAGAAGTCGCAAACGTAAATTTAATTTAACGTGATGATGGAAACAGTATTCAGAAAAGAACGTTTGTTAAGAAAAGTCTCTCAAAAATTAATTCAACAAACTCATTTTTTTAAATAACCTTTTAAACTTTTCTCGAAATCTTATTTTATCATATGAATACAAAAATTAAGTAACGTTATTCAAATGATAAGACCGAACAATTTATTTTTTTAGTATTTTAACTTATTTTTAAACAACTTCGAATCAGTTACGAAACTTTGTGCTATCCTAAGATAAGAACTCTTTCTTAAAAATATTTTCTACCCATTAATTAAGATTTCATTACCTTTTCGTTTTCGAACATACAAAACCGTAAGATGACTGTCTTTAAAAATGTAAATTAACTCGAATATGACCCTAGAAAAAATTAAAATATTCTATCTTGCAAAGTTAATTAAAAAAAAGGCAGCCAAAGCGGCCGTATAAGTAAGGAGATGCTTACCATGCTCCTTCCAACAAAATAAAATGGAAATTCACATACCTGAAAAGAAAAGTAGCATTATTTTAATAAGCTTCTTTTTCAAATTCTGCATGTAAAAATATTGTTGAAAGCAAAAGAGAAAACATACTTTTCACTTTTCAATTCCATTTTTTTCTCATAAAATAATCATAACTAAAATCTTTTATTTAATACTAACTATAAACAGTAACTTCGCATTGTTTCTGTTAATGTTTCTTTTTTACAATACACATGCGCATTATTGCCTTCAATTTAATTTTCGAGATACAAATTGAGGAGAAAGATTAAAATGCTAGAATGTTCGAATGCAATTTTATAATAAATGTTTAGCACTATTTTATTCTACTATACGAAAGCATAATTATTGTCGTGCTGCTTTTATATTTAAAATTATTCCAGCTAGTTATAGGTCCTTTGAAAATGTATTGTGATAAAATATTTTTCAAAATTTGTCACTAATTTCTTTTAGTAGCAGTCTATAATAAGATGTTAAACTCAGGTTCAGTACATACACCCGAATTACGTAATTATTTACATTTTTGTTGCCGCATAAGATCGCGATCACATGCTCTTGGTCAATAATACGTTCCATATCAAACGCACTAGCGGGTATTTTCACAGTTCGTTTATACAGAACTGCTTGCTTACAAATCGAAATATCGTCATGTGCGTTGTGCATATCATAAAAATTAGATTTTATCAGCACTCAAAATTTATCAGTCTTAACTCAAAAATGGGTTTCTTCTCAAGCGAAATTCTGATTACCAATATGTTGCAAATATTTAGCTGACATTTTATGGCGATGATTTTCCAAACTTTCATAATGTGAAATTAATGACTAATATGTGCTTTAAGTTTTTATTCATAAAACGGGAGAAAAGTATTGCATCTATGCATAACAAAGTCAAACTTGCATCAGAAAATCATGTGCATTTTTAAAAAGTGAACCTGATTAGATTTTTAAAAGTCTGAAAATAATAATGTGACGCTGTTCTACTGAATAACTTATTTTATAATCTCAGCTTACGTTATTAATTAAAAAAAGAAAAAGAAAATCTGAAACGATTCAGATTTTAAGGTCGCACCAGAGAATTTGTTAAGGAGTTTTTTTTATACTCTCGCTTAGCTCCACAAATTACCAATCTACTTTTACACTCCTTCCAGCTAACACAATATTTTTGAATTGTTAGATTTATAATTAAGTATTGCTTTTTTGGCACTTACGCAATAGAAAATTCTAAAATTCAAGAGCAAAATCACAAAATATTTAAAAACAGCATATCTTTAGAATTCCCGACAAAGTGTTAGAGGATGCCGTGCATTTTTCTTCCATCCACTATATTATTTCTTTGAAAACAAGCAGCTCGAGTAGCCAGCCGCCTAATAGTGTTATTATTAACCCATAAAAATATTCAATATTTTAAATTAGACATGGCGTGATTTAATGACATTTTTATTTAAATCAATGAGATTTTTAAAAAAAATAAAAAACTGCGTTCACTGCTTTAAGTCATTTGGAGAATGACTATTCACTAACAAAGAGAATAAATTTGAAATTTAAACATCTTACACTTTATTTAATGGCAACACCCGGCACATGGGAACAATAAGTACTCTATTTGGGGTAGTGGCAACATATTGCTTTCAAAAAGTCGAATTTATGGATTAAAACTGAAAGATAAATATCTTATATTTTGACGAAAGACGACACTCTGGCAAGCTGAAGATAAAAATGTTTTATTTTTAACAGTGTTCCTAGTTCTCACTTTAAAATCTCTCAGTTTGTTAAACCAAAATTAATTAAATTTGGTCAAAATATAGTATGAATCAGAAACAAATTTGGACTTTGAAGTGCCTATGTATGGGTGGAGGACAACGTGAAGTAAAACTTTGGTGGTCCTAGAGGCCGTCGTTTTTCTAAAATGAGCGAAATTTACAAACAGATTCTTCATTATTTAACTTTTTTAAATAATACGTCACGTTAACATATAGACTAAGAATTTGTAACGCGACTCGGATCTAAAAATGATATGGACAAAAAGTGAGTTTCCAGACTAATAGCACTTCTGTTGTTAATAAATTTAAGAATAATATAACATGTATATATTTAATTCATATCTTTCTATTTCATTATTTCTTAAGTCTGAAGCATAAATAACATAATGCACAACGCTGGAAACGGTCTGGCATGACGAACGATGTCTCAAGATACGACAACTTAAGCTGCAAGAAATGATACTCAAAATTGTGGATAATGCAATGCAAGAAATATCTTCAGAAGAAGACGCAAATTGGAAACTGTTGTTAGTTTTTTTTATCTGAGAAATTTATGCAAAATAGTGTAAGGTTCTTAGGATAAGGTATAATAGGGTAAGGTGCAAAGGTTCATAGAATATTATCAGTAATAAGCAGCAGTACGCCGTAGCATTAGTATTTGGAATGGTAGTGTCATGTATTGCTTTAGGAATATTTTAAAATCCACATGGAAACTAATCACAGTAAACAAATGTTTAATGGAAGAAACACTCAGCGATTCTCTAGTAGAGACGAGCGATGTTAAAGAAAAGAAAAAGGAAAATCCCAGAAGGGCAGCAGTTTGTCCCACTTTCGTCATTAAGTAAATCTAGTTCATGATGAATATATTTGAAACTACCTGTTAATCATTGGTAAAGGCAAGGTGTCGCATTCATCCTCAATTGAAAGGAACTGTTTTTACAGAATAAGACTTTTATTTTTTCAAATAATAACATTTCGCATGTTTGGCATTTTCCCCTTTTCATTAACGCCAACAACTTTCCTTTGTAGAAATTCGGTAAAACTTATTTCGAGTTTTCCTATTTTTTATACGTTTAGTATCGTGTTAAATATTGTATATGTGTTAGGTATAATGAATTCCAATGGTTTGGCATTACGAACTTAAATACAAACTACTCTTTTCTAAGCAAACATTTGGAAGCTTAGACCGGATTAATTCCTTTTACAATGTAAGGTTTATCCTAATTTTATTAACAGTTATTTTAAGTTATGCATCTATTCTACCTTTCTAGTTTCAGCTTACAATTTCCTATCGGAATATAATTTCAGAAACGCAGTGAATTCAAATTAGTGAGAATACTATTTAACTCGATGTTTCACTGACTTCGAGAGACAGAGTCTAATTTCCTGACTAGCGCGCGTTTGCCTTTTGACTACGTCTCTCTTAGATACTATGCTCGGCCATACTTTAGGCCTTGGCTTGGCTTCGCCGATTTAATTAATATTTAGGAGCCAACTACTTAGAATCCTGATAGCTTCGGCTATACCGTTCAGTTAGCTTTAGTTAAGCTTAGTTAATATTTTCTATATCTCTAGTTTAATTTCGTAATTATTTAAGTTCAAATCCAAGTGGAGGCTTTGTGTATACTCCGAGTTTGGAGTTGATTGTATTTATTCTGAGAAATAAAGGGTAGTTAACCCTTCTTAAGTCTTTGTTCACACACTTAAGCAATTATTCGCTTACTAGTGTTTTGTGAGGTTCAAGGTTTTGAACACTGAATTAAATAAGAGAAACCCCACAGCATTTATTCCCGTGGTTTACGATTTTATGGTATTGTTCGGTTTTAGAATATTTTGGATGACAAACCATATTCAGGAACGAATTAAGTTCCTGAATCAAGCTATTACTGTAGATTCATTCGTCATAAGCAAGCATCACAATAAAACTGCAGGCTTAGTTTTTCCCGACTGGTAACAGAACAAACGTATGTCCACAAACGTCATCTCGACACAAAGTTTAAAGGCAATTTTTCCCCATATTTTCACAAGAATTTGATAAATAAATAAAAACAAACCCAAATTATTAAATTTAATTTTACGTGATTTATTGTTTTTATTCTTTTTTTATATATTTTTCATCATAATGTTCAAAATTTAACAGCAATAAAATTATTTTGAACCATTTAGTTCAGGTCTGGCAAGTTATTTTCTGAATTTAAAGGGAATTGTTTAAAGCTGCTCATAAACGAATCAAAATACTCCTGTCAAGTTGTAAAATCAGATAAGCAAGCTTCTTATCTGATCAATGAAAACACTCATTAAAAAAATGGCGGACTGATTCTGAGACGTAAATCAAATTGACGTAGTATTCCCAACACTATTTCCAGAATAATAGACAGAATGATATGTATGGCACGGCAAAAAAACTTCACTCCCCTTAACATCTAGAGATAAAATACAAAGAAAAGAAGACTAATCTTCCATGTTGTGACGTCATCAGCAAGGGAATTCGTCTTCCCCCATACCATCAATTGCTTTGAGCACTTTGTCCCCATAAAGCCTCTCGGAGGTCGTTCTTCTAGTTCCAATAGGATCTGCATGGAAAAAGATCAGTTGGAATGTTCTTATTCGCTCCTATGCAGTATGGACTTAAAAAAGGAAAATACAAAGAAGTGCACAGGAATGTGATGAATATTATGAAGATGAATGGCGAACAAAACAGATAACGGCAGTAATCAAATGCGAAATCGGAAGGTACATATCACCTGTCTCTTTTATTTATGCATCTGAAAGAACATAAATTGTGAAGTCAATGCTTTTCTCAATCAGAGATTTTTGAAGTCAGAATAACAAACTGTAATCTATGCAAGATGATTTTTATTAAAACGAGTTTTTTAATTAGAAATATCGAAACTAAAATTTCAAATATTTTCTTACGTACGTGACATTCTAAATATTTTATATGAACCAGAAAAGATGACTGTTTAACTTTTTTTTCATAGCCAGTCCTGTAATATAAAGAAACGAAAATTTCTATAGCAAACTGCAGCAATAAAAGAACTGCCTACAAGACAGAAATAGCTAAAGTTAATGCGTTGTATGCCATATTATGAATTGAAAAAATGTTTCCAATTTATAAACTGATAATCACTATCGAAAATAATTTAAAAGTATTTGATAGGGAACTGAATGCAAGAGAGCACATAAGTTTCTTCAAAAAAGTGATTCTAATAACTTTAGAAAATCAAATGGCTCTTTTGATTTCTCAGTTATTAATAGTTTGTTTAAAAAACAAGCTCTCTATGTTCACTTGCATACGAAGCTACCTTTTTCTGCTCTCAAATCATTAAAAAAATATGCAAATAACTTAATTTTAGAGTTTAAACGAAAGTTTAGTATAATATATTTTTGATAAACTTTCATCATTCTGCTCTTATATTCGGGAATATTTGCAGTGGTTTTTTTTTTCTTTTCACTTATGACATGAAGGCACGTATCATCTGAAATTATACAGCTGCCAAAATTATGTTACCATTCACAACGTAAACCTTTCTTGTACTGCGGCTAGAAGGTTCTTAACACTTACGTTTTGCTATCAATGTAGTATATGGATAATGATAAAGATCTAAGAAATTTAAGAATTTAAATATTTAGTAAAAGTATGTTTTTTTCAGTCCAAAACGGGTTAATAATATCGAAATTGTATTTTGAGTCGAATCACTATAAATACGCCGTTTCACTTTTCATTCGAGTCTGTTGTCCCTCGGCAAAATGCAAGGTAGTTTATCTTTCAAACTGACTCTGTTTGTTATGATTAACAAACTAACCTATTTGAAAGCCATAGATGCGATTCTTAAGAATATTCGTTTCCTGCTTTTGAATCGGTTTTATTTAAATAATAAAAATGCGTTTAATTCATGAGCTAGCTATTAAAAATATTTAGCATTTTCATAAAATGACGTTATATATTTTTTATTATTTATTTATTTCCTGTTATGTAAAACTTTAATGCACTTTTGATTAACAAACTCAACGATTTGAAAGCGAACAGTGGCAAAACTGTGCAGAATAAAACATCTTTATCTCCAGCGCGCGAAACTGTCTATCGGAAATTCTACAGATATGATGCTTTTAAATATTTTTTAGTTTTGCTTCTGAACTAAATATTATGTGGCGAAAGTGCAAAGAATATTATGTTTAACAAATAGAGTTAATATACAAAACGTTAATATAAAGATAAAAAGTTTTATAAGCCATCTTACTAAGAAAACTAATAATTGATATGTTAATTTGAGAAAAGGCTGAAAAATTAGAAAATGTAAACTAACACTTAACACTACGTCTGGAATTCTAATCATAAGCTGCTTTCAAACTTTTTGTTAATTTGTTATTGCATGTGTATGACGTAAGTGCAAAGAAAACGATGCTTAATAATAAAGCTAAAAAGTCCAAAAAAAAGGTTGCTAGAAGTGAGTGCAACAGCAAACAGCAAGAGCATGGAAAATTTAACACACCCTTTTCGGTCAACGCTAAAATCTGAAACCTACTAAAAATTGAAAACTAATCTTTCAATTTTTAGTAGAAAAACTCAATTTTCCCAGAAGGATTATTAATTTCGTTTTGACATTTTGCGTCGATTCATTACAAGCCTTGTTTCACATTTCAAATTGTTGCCGCAAAATATTATGGCCCTGTATTATATTTAAAGAAATTAAATAATGAAGAAGCTGCATAAATGTATATATGTTTCTCGCATTATGATAAAACAAGGATACCTAGAGCCATCCATTTTGGAAAAACGTAATCCTCCTGCGAATATGGGCATCTGGAAGCTCAAATTTGAAATTTGCAATTTGTTTTATTATCGATTTCATATTTTGTAAAGCTTTAACGAATTTCTGATTAAAACGCCCCTTTCGACGTAATTTAAAATCTGAAACCTTTCAGATTTTTTTTCTTTCCTTCCCCTCCCCCTTGAACAGAGAGAAATTGAGAAATTTATACTTAAAGACTTTTCCTTTTACTCGTTTTAAATTTTTATTTACTTTTTTTTCATATAACAGGGGACAGCAAATATAATCATTTCTTACATTCGTATATTTACAAAATATAAATATATAAGAACCAAGACTTAACATTGTTTTTGATTTATAAATGCAAGTAATCCATTACAGCCCTTCGTTTCGTTGTGCACTATTATAAATTTATATATTAAAAACTTCTACGACCACGCAAAAATAAAATTAAGTTGGTATTCAAAAAATAAAACTCTGCAAAATAGTTTTAAATATAATCAAATCCTCTTAAAAATGCATTTGCAAAAAATGATAATTTTTGTGTAAAATTTCTTAAAGTGGTCCTTTTAACTACGTCAGTCAAACAATAAACATTTCCCGCAGTTACCTTATTTAACCATATGAATCAAAAAAAAAAAAACAGATTGTTCATAACACATGAAAAACCTCTTATTACTTTATATTTGCTTTTGTACGAAGTAAAAAGGAAGTATTGTAATTGCGAAAAATTTCAGGTATCATATTTCAGCGAAAATATCCATTTTAACAGCTATCGAATGCAATTTAACGATGAAATGATCTAAAATGGATTCTGAAGAGATTTTTTTCGTGTGTGTATGTACCTCTCACAACTCAAAACGAAGTAGCCTCAGAAAGCTGAAATTTTGTATATAGGATTACTATAACCTACCTTTTTGGTTGCAATCGGCCACACAAAAAGTGTATATATATATATACACTCACTCGGTTACTCGTTGCAATGAGCTCAGATTTTCTATTCTTATACGCTGGCAAATTGCACATTTTTTGCTTTAAAAATGATTGAATTATGTTCTTATCTCCCAGTTAAGGTTTTTATGCCTTTAGTAAATCTGCATGCAATAATTGTAGAATTATCAACAGTTTAAAAGTAGTTTAGGCGCGACTTAGCCTAATTTTTGTTTAACATAGCAGCCATATTTGTGTACATTTGAAACTTAGCAGAATAGTGGATTTTTTGCCAATCTAAAGAAACTAATCTTCGTAACAGCAAAGATAACGCCTTCTTTTATTATTGCGAATTAAATGATGCTTAATCCATTCTGGAATTATAATCCATTCTGGAATTTATTGGAGGAAATAAGTGTTTAAGGTTTACTTCGTAATTTTTAATATAGATAGTTTGAGTTTTCATGTATTTTTGCCTTGTCGCGAAGTGAGAATTGAATTAATTGAATGAGAAATACTGAATCGTCTGCGAAAAACTGTTTCTTTTTTACTTTTTGTTTTGTTTGTTTGTTTATTCGATTTCTTTTACACATCGTTTAAGATTTATTATAGTATTTGAACAGAACATGTAATACGGATTACATAATTCTTCAGATGACATAAATTTTGTGCAGAGATGTAACGCTGTTAAGTGAACGTAGCGCCAGTGTCGCTATGGTAAACAAATATAGTGAATTTTAGAAAGTGCATTTATTTTATTGTGGTTTATGCGCTATGACGAAGTAGATTTAATTAAATCTAATAAGTTTAAATGAAGTGAAAGAAAAAATGTGAATAATTTAACATTCCGTGCAAAGAAGTCATGTGTTGTACATTTCAGATTTTTTTACCACGTTAAACTGATGTTAGTTTTAATTCTCAGGTAATAGATGTTTGTACCTATGTGTTTATAAACAGCATACCGTTAGAGATGAAAAATAACCAATTACAAAATAAATTTAAGAATACTTCACGGCTATGTACTTCAAACTGTATATTGTGCGAAAGACCTTTTGTATTGTTAACAAGCGATCTCAATTCTATCAGGTATATTCCTATTCCTTTCGAGTTTCACCCCCCAGGACAACTTGGGTTGAGCATACAGTTTCGCAAATAGAACTTTACGACTCAGTCCACAAATTTCGGTCTGTGACAGATATTAGCACCATTGATTAAGTTTACGAACACTCCAAGGGGCCACGAAATAGGATTTCCTCACTAAAGCGAACTAAGTTTGGTTGCCACAACAATGGCAACAGAATTCCGAATAGAAAGTAATAGTCTTGCCTTCTTTTTTATTTGTCCTGTATTCTACCCTTTTTCTCTACGAGCAACAGTATTTGTTTTTCGTGTCTTTTTCTGAGTTATGGCTCATAAACTGAATACAGTGCAGAGTTCAAACTCGATTAAGAGTGAATAAAACTGGAACTGTTTGGAAATTGGGTAATACATATCATACAGAACGACATAAGTGTACCGCACATATATGGCTGACTAACAGCGCACAATGCTCAAGGGTTCTGCCTAAAGAGACGGATGTCGATATAGAGAAATTTCGAAAGGAAATTTACTCATATCCATGCTACATTTGGAGGATAAGAGTAAAAATTCCTTCACTCAGCCCAGTCGTTGGAACAAATGACCTTCGTGGAGAAACTTACACACTCGACCGACGAAGGCACGCACTCCAAACAAAATTTAGACATGTTATATCGTTTAACTTGTTTCGAGTAACATAAATTGGTATCAAACTCCTTACAGACTGGAAGCGAATTATCGCCTGGTATGAAGTTCACGACAGAGACTCGGGAAGGTTTTTAAAACAAACCATTTATTAAATCAGAACTTGAACATAAAGGTACTTCTCGTGCTCACATAAGCCCCCACAATTTGTGACGATGAAACTTAAAACTAACTCTACAACCAAGGGCTACACGTTTGATTTAACGGAAAATTAAATCAAACTTCTCCCTGGCATAGCAATTTAAATGTCGGCAACTATAATGCAAAGCCGAAGAATGCAAGCTTAACTGAGCTAGCAGAATAATAACGTGGCCTCGAGAAGCAGAAACAATTTTCATTTCTCGAACTAATTTCCATTCTGGTACGAAGACGGAAACAAAAATGATAGTAAAGTGTTAAAGCATAAAATAACTGGTTATTCAAAATAATAGCAATCTTACAATGTTATAGCATTGCTTAAATGATTCACTAATAATAGTTCCACAATAGAATAAATGTATGCCGACATCAGCCTTGCAAATAATACTGTAAGCTAACATTAATTCATACAGCGGAAAATAAACAGGCTGAAAGTGAGTGACAGGCTGAAAGCAACATACGACATCTCTCTACTTTCAGAGAAAAAATTTTATTCTTTTTTATGCAGTAAAAGATATGCTAAATCCAAAAGTAGTTCAGATGAATTACAATGGTAGCTAGTTACTAGCAAAACACAGCCAAGAGGAACTGAAAGAAAACATTTATAAACGAGACAACAACTGCAAGTATGTTTATAATTCAGAATCTGAACTTTTATCAAATTACATACATAATAGCTGTCAAAGTCATTACAGAACAATATGCAAGCATTTTAACTGCAAGTTGCACGGTAGACAAAAGACAGAAAACTTATATTTCTCTCTTGAAGGTTTAAATCTGGATAATCTTGCATTTCCTTAATAATGTGAGGAACTTACTTCCCTACAGAAGAGGGAATAAAATGTTTTGTATATGTGAAAAAATGACGCAAACAATAGAAAATTACTAAAGGAAAAGCCCACCAATAGCGAGCGGTATGAGCACTAAACATTGTTAGTTCAAGCTGGATTCAAATGCAGGCGAACCGAATGGCTGGCTATATCAACGTTTTCGTGCTTTTTTCTGCTCAAGATGAAAAATTTATAATAATCCCCAAAAAACTAAAACGTTTACTGTTACGCAACTAAAAGCAAGAGATCCCGGACGTCGAGCAACCAAAGTCGTCTTGCTTATCCGCATATGGCTAACATAACAGATGACTCCGGCCGGTTTAGGTTGGTGAAGCAGTTTTCTCGGAGAACATATCCTCATACATAAGTATTGATTTAATACCACAAAATGATTTATGGAAATCTTACCTCTCTGCAGAAGCATCTAAATACATGGTATCTATTTTGAATCGTTTGGCCATCTAAAGACAGACAGAGATTCAGAACTTGATTCAAAGGCCCAAGCAAGGATTTTTATTACAAAAATCATAAAAGAATTTGAATGCTCAGACTTGGTAAAAATAGCGATGAATTTTCAAAATTTTAACATTATACGCGATTTGTGCATTTCGTTATTTTTTCATTTGAATGTACACTGAAACAAAAAAAGGGGGACAGTTCTATACCTCCCGTTCTACTGGGCCAATTGACGAAATTCAACTTGCGTTTTTCATGTCTGGAAAGCACGACTTAGGATATGTCTTTGATTTATATATAGCGATTTATATGTAGCGTTAGATTTATATATAGGTATTTTGACACAAAAAAGGACTTTTTCTAAAATGACGTGCCAATTTTTTCCATATTTCGATTCTACGACTCAAATTACGCCAAACTGCAGAGTTTTGTAAAAATCGCACGAGTAGTTTTAAAAAATTAGTTCTCAACATTTTAGATCCTCAATAAATAATAACCTTATAATGTTATTTTACTCAATGTTATTTGAATTTGATATATATTTATTAATATTTCCGCTTTTTTAAACTTACTTGATTCCTTCTTCCAGAATTCGAAATTTAGTCTTAATCCAAATATAATTCCCACATTTTTTATGATTTATTTCTAAAATTTGTATTTTTAAATCGAATTTGTCGAAAAATTTATCTAAAAACATTATATTATTTGAAATACACCATAACATATTATGGCAGTTTTTACTTCAGAAATGACATTACTTCACTTCATTTCTAAAAATGTTAGTCGTTTTAGTTTACAATGCATGTTGCTTGAAAACTAACAGAAATTAAAAGCATTATTTTAAACGATCAAACAGGCTTGCATAAACCAGTTATATCAACGAAAACTAGATTTTTATGTATTCGTTTTCTAAACAGAAGCTGAAAACTTTCGTTAATTCTTCCCATCTTTAGTAGAAACGTTCTAAGTATAGAAAATATTTATTACTTACTCTGTCGGTAATGTAAAGATTGGTTATTTCACTTCCTAAAACAACAAGCAGGTCTAGGAAGAGAATTTTAAATTTCTACATGAAATCTTGTCCAAATCCTACTTTGTCAACACATTCCACAAACAGTGCTACCTTATTGCAAAGCAGAATCACATGCAAAAAAGGTGAAAATTTAAAATATTGCTGATATCTTGTTTCCCAATGATCTCACAAGAAACTGGGAAGACACTGGACCTAGCAAGAGATCCTGGAGCTATTTTTTACCCCTCTGTCTTACCACCAATCCCTCTAATCCTTTCACAGATCCCCAAACGTGGCTTGTCTTCCTTGTTTCTATCCAATCTCATTCCCTATTTAGGAAGATAAATAACAAATATCTACTTCAAAAGCACAACAGATGTAAAGAGGCTTTTTCTAGATACAAAATATCTCTTGCTGACGTATACAATGTTTGGAAATACTTCCCGCTAGAAGCGCATTCTCAATTTCAACGATCTTGCTTTTACATTTCCTTCACGAGGCAGTTATTCTCTGCTTCCATTACAGGTATTTTCTTGTGTGTTTTCTGAAGTTATTAAATAAGGGATTATGTAAAGCCCACTATATTACTATCTAAAGAGAAATAAATGAGCTCAAACGCTACAAAACATTTCGAAATTAAAATAGTTTTTATGGCAGAACTTAATTACAAAAGGTCATCCAAAAAGCATCGCAGAGCAACCAGAACAATGAAAACTAATATTTTGATTTAAAAGAAACTCCGTTAGATGCATATATCACTGCATTTTAACTAAACATCCTGAATTTCAACAAAACGATATATATTAAGCTAAAATTGGACCTACTTAGATGTCACTAATACTTCTAAAAATGCGAAATATGAGCTTTAGTTACATTAATACAAAAATATTTTCTTATCATTTCATTCCTTTGTGTTCTTACCGAGCCATATTATTTTTTAAACACCCAACATATTAAGTGTTTTAAGCTCCTTCTCGGTGTAATTTTACTATGTTTTAATTAATTTATTATTTCTTCAGAAAATAACAACAATTTTGCAGGAAATAAATTTAATATTTTTCTTTTAACCGAACAGAGGAATTCTTTTTTACGATTGTTCATACTCAAAACACTAATCATTATAAAATTACCATGATCATTACCTACAAGCTAAGGAGGTATAAAAATAATGCAGTATAAAAGAAAAACATGAATAAATAATTACATCTATAAATAAGGATTTAAAATGGTTCTACCTCTAACAAATAAACTTCTAATTTTCGATCCTACTTAAAAAATATTTTTAAGAATATTCTGACTCAAAGGAACCTATTTAGCTCCACAGTAACACATGAGCGTTACACAGTACCATGAACTTCGTATAATCTAGATAACATACACTTAAAGAAACAAAACATTTTATATTTCACCTAGTTAAAATATCTCAAACATTTTACTAAGTGGGTCCTTTTCTCCATAATTACCATAAAAAATATTATATTTGTATTATTAGCCTTTACAAGATACTTACAGCTCCAGTGCTTTGAAATTGCTTTCACAAAATTCTCTTCCTTAAGAAATTACATGAGAGAAACACAAACTTTAATGGAATAGTCTACTGTTTATGTAGTGTATTTGTATAGTTTAATGAAATAATCTGGAGCAGGTTTTTGTAATATCCCGGACATACTTATAAAAGATAATTTAGTTTATTACTCACAAAAGATCACATTTTATGTACATTCATTATACATTACTGAAACTTCGTTTCCTGGCATTTACGTAAGGACGGAGGGACGAAACAGAAAACATTATTTTAAACAGAATTACTAAGTTAGTGACCCTTCATCAACGCTGGGCACTCTGTAGCTGAGAGAATAGGATCGCTAACTCGGATCCCGATTAAAATCTCGGCATTGGAGTGGATACATAGGCGTTTTAATGTTTGTTTTCTTTCACGTGTGTAACATAAATACTATCTTGTTTCTCCAGAAACTATGAAGGCATCCTTTCCCTTGGGTAGACAGCGTCCGCCATAATCTAAAGAACTCAGTTCTTTAATGCTGTGTATAAACTTCATGCGCATTACTACGTTACTCTAAAAACTTTTCAGGAAGCAATATAATGCGAATAATTATTTGATAGAAATATGCGTAATATTTCCTGTTGGCAGGGGCTCAGGTGTGTGGCGCCATGCTGTTACACTTACTTAAAATGTAATAGTAGAACTGAAAATGGAAGAAATGGAATGTAAAGGATCAAAAGAAGTAAAATTCAGTTTTACCTTAAAGCAAAAATATTAAGCAATTACTAAATAGAAAAGATATACAAGTAGAACAAGTATATAGAAATATACAGTATACACGCATACGTCTAAACAAGGTTACTCTGTACAGCAGAAGAACTACATATAATTTCTACCAACTAAAGCAACTAACAGAAGCTGTTAACCGAAAATATTACCAGTCACATAAACAGGAGACGAGTAAGCATTTTGTATGTCATTGGATACCTTACAATAAAGAAAACTAGAGGATAGAAGATCGTCTTCAAAAGAAAATACATTCGCAGCAATGTAATATCACACTGATATTAATAATGAGATTTTGCAGATATTTTACATTCTGTATTTGTAAGATGAATCGCCTCTTTCTATATACATAGATAATAATTGATATGATAAAAAACTTTGTTTACTTTAACTACAAGCACAAAAAAAGTTAAAAAGGATCTCTGAAGGCAGCGTTTAAAATTTTAAGGACCAGTGCCCTCCGTTGCACAAGTAACACATGTTATTACCATGCGGAGTTGTTTTACAATATAAATATAATTGCTTGGAAAACTACCAATTTCCATTAATAAAATTCCTAACTGATGTAATTTATAAAATATTTAATTAATACCACAAAAATGCTTACTCGGCCTTTATTTTCGCATCCATTATTCATAAAAATATTTCAGTTACAAAAATGAGTTAAGTGATGAATGTATTTACATGCTGGCATTTTTAAATTAAAAACGGCAGTTTTGTAAAAATTAGGAATTACAACTTTTTTAATTTTAACTTCCTTCGTTTTCTATGCTTATGTTTAAGAATATTTAATAATCATTATAAAAAGCACAATAAAACGGGTGAGTTCCGTACTCACTACTAAAATTGAGAGAAATATTAAATTTTAAGGTTTTACTGCATGTCCAGCGGTCGTACACAAACTGAACAGCAAAATGTTTGCATTGTTCAAAATGCTCCTATTAGTTTGTACGGTCATTAGGATTTTTGGAAAAATGCGCATTGCCCTTGCCGTGACTAGAACCCTGGACCTATCGAATATGCATAGAGTGTGGTACGACGAAGGCATGCAGAAAGGATAGAGAAAATACTTTATAAGTTTCAAAAAATTATTTCTTATGTTAAACAATAAAACAACTAGCGTTTCTATGCCGATTATTATAAAAGCCACTGATCAACATAATTGTTTGGAAAATGGAGATCGTATTCTCGGAATCTTATAGAATGCGTGTTCTAGGAAATGCTAGCAGGTTTCAGTATTGACACATATCCAACTCATAAGTATTATTTGCATTTATTAAAAATGAAGAATATTTGTAGTTTAATGAACTTTTTGTATGATTACCAGATTATAATTCTAAAGTAATAAAACTCCATAAGAATATTAATAACGTACTTTAAACATTTGAAAATTTTTAAATAGCTTGTGTGAAAATACTTTTGGCATAACATTTGTAATAAAATTATAAATAAAAAATTTTGAAATCATAATCCGTCACAAAAGAATATTCTTGAATGGCACTTTAAGGGAAAACTTCCACCTCGAATTATTCTAACTTATTTATTAAACTTTCCAGTCAAGTTAAAAATGACATTGTCTCGATTTTTTGAAATTAAATTTCTGGTTTAAATATTTTCGCATAAGAGTCAAACTCTTCGTGTTTTAATCTTTACACTAACTATAAAATTTTCTTAACATTAGGTATAGTTACTGCGTAAAACGTTATATTTCGTTTTTATATAAAATTGACATTTTAAATTTAAAAATTCCAAAACAAGAATATTTGCGTAATTAATCATTTTCGTAATTTGACGACCAACGGTTGCGAAATGGAGGCGAGTAAGGATATGTGTGGGCACGATATATAACTCAGTTGATACCTTTTATGAATATTCCCCAGCAAAATTATAATTTTGAAAACGATTTCTCATGTTATATATTAAGTACATTGGCGCAGAATGTAGAATAGTTATTTCTTTTTTCACATTTTATATAAATCAATAAAAACATAATGTCTGTAGACGACTGATTTTAAATAGTTCTTGTTTATTTTATAACACAAAAAATGACGAAATATTATGTACCTACACAAATATTACGTTCGTTATATACAGAATGTTTTTTTACATTTTCTCGGAGTTTCTAACAGTCTAGTGTTTTCCAAATTTCCGTAAATTTCCAAAACGTTTCACAGTGTATTTAGAGGCAAAGAAATGCGTATTCGGGTGAAATTGTTTCAGAACAAAAACTGTATTATGAATTCTATTTTCTTATAAGCGAAATAGTGAAATCCGTTAAATAAGAGAGAAGCACGTGGCCTTAAAACGAGATGCCGGAAAATAAAGTTACGTAATTCATCTGTATTCTTACAGGAAACTTAAGGAAACATTTAGTTTTAAAAAAATCGACTTATGACTTCCCAGATATAATTCGCAAGTATTTTCTTGTAAAATATGCATCTAGTTCTTTTAGCATAGAATAAAATATAAACAAAAACACGTAAATCATAAAATATATGTAAGTGAAAACAACCAAAAACAAAAATACAAATTCGCATCTTGAGATTGTCTTGTCGATGACTATTAATGTAGCAAGTCTAAAACAAAGAAGTATATTTCTCAAATTGCATGATTACGATATGAACAAGGATATAAAATAGCTTTTATATTGAATTTCTTGAGCGATACAGACTTGGTTTAAATTCTTAAAAGAGACGAGTTAAAATAGCGACAAGACAAGCAAAGCACATACATTTCCTCAAGGACGTTTTTCCTGAGTTCTCATTTTGACATGCGTATTATCTAGCGCGGCAGGTTTGTGAAGCAGACCTAATTTTCTGACGACTTCCTAGAAGCATTAAATCAAGGATGCTACCGGATTACACGGCACTGTGTCTTCCGACAAAGGAAACCGAGTTACAAAGCCTCTAACTTCATTTCTCTTGTTTGCTGATAACGAGAACGCCTGTGCCGGATGCCAGGAAATCGTGACCGGACTCTCGTTTTCACAACTATGATTTCAGAGAGCGCAGATTTAGAGTTAGATGCCTTTGCAGAGTTCCGATAGAAAGTGCTGGATGCTGTGATTGAAGGGAAAAAAGGAAAACAAATCAAGAACTAAAAAGGATAGAATGTGGTAAAATGGCATTTTCATTACTATGTTCTAGAATATAAAGTATATAAATGCGTCAGTTTCAGTTATTCATGTTTACATCGTAGAAATAAAAATTGACAAAAAAAGTTCGTACTTTACATTAGCTCATCTCTAATAATTTATACAAGACTCTAGCATTTGCATTTCATCAAACAAAGGTGTTGTTGATGTACTGTTGAATATGGCAGATAAGCCCACCAAATTAATTTACACACTAGTATAATTTCATTGGGTGTAAGGCAACTTTCAATAATTCTTGATTACCATCTATATTGGCAGGATTTAAACTGTCGAAGGGTTACTCTTGAATTGAAATATTGTCCGATTGTACTACATATTATCAAAAAGAAAGTATTTATGTTGTAAAAACATACGAAGCAGGCAAGGCAAGGCGACAACATTCTTGTTTTGCACCAATATTATGGTGGTGGTGGTGGTGAGTGAAATTTTTTTGGCGCAAAACCAGGGATGGTTATAATGCGCCAAACACAAGGTAATGGGATGTAAAGTGATACAAAAGACAGTGAAATTAAAATAGCTATGAATTAAACAAGTAGATAAAGGAATGTACAAAATCCAGGGGATGAGGTCATATAAAATCAGCTAAAATCACAAGTGTTGAAACTAATATACAAAATTAAAATCAGTTCAGATGAGGTGATAAACACCAATATCTTTTAAATAGTAAAATAAATTACGATCGAGAGGTAAGTCACAGCTGTTAAAATATTTATGACGAATACTATTAAAAGATGGACCAATATTATGGAATATTACTGTGGATTCTGCTTTAGAAATACTATTTGAAGAAGGTTTCATCTCTCAAGCTTATGCTAATGACTTGGAAATGGAATTTAATTTCAAGACAAAGCAAAGGTGGCTATAAAAAATCTGACCGAAATGTGAAAATGATATCCCTATTTAAACTGAATAACTATTAAGTATGTGGCTTTTATCATCGATCCTAAGCTTACATGGGTCCCCATTTTCTAAAATCAAAGAATAAAATCTTAGATATAATAAGTATATAAAACAAACCTTTACAAAGTACTTCAGTTTCAAGCACAATTTTTAAACACGGAGAGGTTTAGAAAAAGCAATACTCTGCTTGTTATATTGGAACCGCTAACAAGCTAATACAAGTAGAAAGATTGGTTTTATGGCGTCCGGACGGGAAAGTGGTTAGTGACTCTGACTGCCGTACCGAAAGGCCCCAGTTCGAATCCCGGAGAAAGCACTGTCTGCCCCTTCATAGGAGCAACGGCAGACCACCTGCTGAGTCCCTACATAATAAAGTGGCTTCTGACCACCAATTCTGGCCTTAGTAGTGGCCAACGCTTATAACGGCTGGTGCACGCCATTGGGGAATAAAAAAGAAAACGAGATTGGCCTTATGGTATCAAATTATAATCCATATGCTTACTGCAATGCTCGTGAATGGTTTCAGCAGATTCTCAGGAATAAATTTCTTCGCCCGAAGCTTCAGAGTTTAATGAACTCATATAACTTATTATAAACAACGACAATCTCAAAGCAGTATAATTCTCATTTTATTTTTAATCTTCTAGCTATTAACGTTATTAACGTAAGTAGCAGTCACAAAAGTGGCTTATAATCTTAATGATAATAGTTTTACTTTTGTAATATTATTTTATTACTTTTATTTTTATTCTATTAGTTGATTATTTAGTTTGTTATTTTTTAATTAGTTTCATTTTTATTTCTGTAACATTATTTCATTTTGTTAAATAATTTCTCTAAACTGTTTAAGTTTCTCAGAATTTGCAAAATAGTTTTTCAGAATTATAAAATCTTTTCATTATCTCAGACCTTATGTCGAAAGTATTCGCTAAAAATAAAAACTCTGCTCATCAACTTTGCATTATTCTTCATAAAATATTCTACAAAAGTAGTTTAATTTAATTTGTTAAAAATTTTACAATGTCAAAATTCTATATAACACCTATGCTATACCTGTAACAAAACTTTATACATCATAGGAAAGGCTTTGTAAAATGTAACATTCTTTGTAAAAGTGTAAAAAATCCTCTATAACATTTATATCACCACTATACCAACATTTTGTGTCCAAAGAAATTTTTTTAATAAAAGCCGCTAAATGAGAAGAAAATCTGAAAGTTTTTCAGACAGAACAGCTGCTCATTCTGTAATTTCCTGTGTCAAGAAAGATACCGTGTACAACCTTGTCCTTTCTGACCCCAGAGGATTCCCACGTAACATCTTTTATTTATTTTTCAATTTATAGCAGTGTATGGCTTTTAGCGTAGCAAATGTAGCGACTGAAAATGAAATTCGTATTTCTTAATAATATACTACACATTTGAACCAATAGTATTATTCATGAAAGGCGTTTCAGTAGCTGTTCTATGCTATATTACCAATGCATACCTTTTAAAATGAAAATGTGAAATATTGTTTGTTTGTTAAACTAAATACGACAAAAAACGCTAGGACTATCTGCCTGAGGTAAGACATACTTTCATGGAGGATTTTTTAAGGTAAACTAGCCAGTTTTTGCGTTACACAAGGAAAAACTACAGAGCCAGCACGTTCGTCAAACGTCAAACCAGCAGTGATCAGCGATCTTATCCGTTCGCCTACAAGTAAGAGAAAATTATTATTATACTGGTCAATAAATTGTAAAAATGCTATTATGAAAACAGGCTACTTTACATTACAGTGCCCGCTATATTTAAAACTTTGTACATTTAAAATAAAAACTTGTTATATAATAATTTTATCTTAAAACGGCACTCCACTATAGTTTTCTAATTATAGTTACAACTTTTTTGTTATATTTAAAAATAAATAACAAGACATTTCAAAATCTAAATTCAAGTATTCTTTTCATCCTAACCTTTAAAAACAATGAAAAAAGAAGAAAAAAAATTCTTCTTCTTTAAAATCAAATGTTATCGATTTTCGCAGATTGCTAAATCAAATGCGCATCACCGTTTTCGCTATACAATGAAAATGCATCTCCTTTATAAAAGAATAAACCGTCTTTTTTAGCGTCAATACCCAAAATCTCAGAATTCAAACAGATGCATTTTCCTAAGAATCTCCAAATGCGCACCTCTTGGGATTTAGAAACGATTCCTTTTAGTTGACTTCAAAATCCATCGAATCCTTTCTGAGAGCTTAAATAGAAAATTCAGCCATTTTATTGGAAAGTTTGAAAAAAAAATAATATATGTAACATTTGTGATGATAAAATAATGATACAAATGTATACATTGATGGACAGCTTTCTGAATATTTCATTACTTCCTCAACAAATATATTTTAATGGATTAGTAAATACAGAAACATTATTAAAATTTTTAAAACGTTATCTTTCGTATCAAATATCAGGTACACTGCACAGCACTATATACATCATGAAGGAACGTTCTGAAAGAGACCAAACTGCTCTGATATAGCCAACTGGGGAATAAAGGAATAAATATTTTTACAAAGCTACGATCAAATCGCTACTAATCAAAGATTTTAGTGGCCTTAAACACAGGGTGAACAATAAAAAAAGAACTTCTATTTTTAGCAATGCAATGCTGAGTCCGAATCCTGTAACACGCTGAAGAGCCATGTGGAGCTTATGGCAAGAACTGCGAACGAAACTAAGTATGCCTTACGAGAGAAAGCGTTGTAAACACGCAAAATGCATCCATGTGAAAGATGAAAATTCTCCACATCAATGTCACTCAGAAATCTTAAGGCAGGTTCATTGTCAATGTCTAGGTAGAAATCCTTGGTGATTATCTACTAACCCGTATCTTCTACTAGAGTTGTTCACTGGTACAATGTACCGTTGTTTCATGAAGCAGGTCCTCTATAATTTGCTGGAAGTTGTGCTCTCCACAGTGCGGAGTTCATGCATAATGTCACCTTAGTACATTTTTCCAGTGCGGTGTGCAGCCACTTCCATCCTACATAGCCTGAGAGGTAGAATGGAAGTGGCCTGCATGCTCGCCAGACCTCAATTTCTTGGACTTCTTTTTGGAACACCTTATTGCTCGTTTATTAACAGGACCTCACAGTGCAGATCGATGTCACTGCAATAGTATACCCATACCTTCGAGTGCGTCCGACAATCGTTTTTCCGTCGCTTAGGGCTGTGCATTGATGTCCAAGGTCGCCACTTCAATCAACATTCTGATAATTTCTTATTACTCTCTTATCGACACTGTACGCTGCACCCTAGTCTATGTTGTAAGCATACTAAATACTAAACTAAACTTGAAACAAAATTTTTATTCTACTTTTTTAATCTCCGCTCGTCGTCAGATGTCACATCTGCACATACAGTTTGCGAGTTTTACACATTAAACATCGTTTAGAATAGCATATCCCGTGCGAATTGCTGTTCCGCTTGACGTTACCATCACGCTTGTGAGTTTTTCACCCAATTAACAGAATGCCCTTTATTCAAAGTTACGTATTTTCAAGACTCTATTCGTACCTTCTTTTTTCCGCTGCTAGTGAGAGGTGTGAGCTAGAAGTAGAAGAAAAAGATGTGCTTAAAATCTTCGAAACACTAGTAATTTTAAATACGTTACGTCGATTTTGGTTGCTAACTTTAGTTCTTATTTTCTAATTAATTTCATTGGAGTTCTTTTCGAAAGAATTGATGTAATGTTAAATTTTTAAAATAATTAATTACCAGACAAATAATTTATTTAATTTTTTTTCACAAATTCTATTAATAACACATGCTTATATGAATGAAATGAGTTTTAAAATCAGTAAAAGCACTAAAAATCAGGCTTCAAAAAATAACATTCTTTTGTTCTTACAGAAAGCAGATCTCTACAGTTTGCTTTAAATATGTTGAAGTTTTGTGTTTTGGTCAATGAAAAAATAGCTATAAAATAAAATATTTTTCATCAACAAACAATGGATGATAAAAGAATTTTAAACCTTAATTGTTTGTTTTCTCACTGAGCATAGATATTGTTTTTCTGTTCGTTCTTTAATATAACTGCTGGAAAATAATAAAAATATTTATCTCTTTTCTATTTTAGGTCCATTTCCATTCCTTCATGTAGCAACTTCAAAAATTCACATTTGATAGAGCAATAAACTTCATAAACAGAAGCATCTCATTCATATGGAATTCTGATATATTACAACAGAAATATATTGTGCTTCCAGCTAAGGAAATGTTTACCATTCTCGCTTTTCTTTTTTAGGCAATTCAGGCCTTCATACATCATACTGCCGTCTGAACCTTTTTTCCTTCATCAGAGTGTAGGGTATCTATTATCACATATCAAAAGAACAGTCTATCCTACAACTGAGAGTTACCATATCAAAAAAGAAGTTCTGGCAGTGTCGGATGCAGCGAAATTTGCTTTACTTCTGACATGAAAGAGACCAATTCACCTTGACATTAATTGAGAGGATTTTTGCCTGGATCTGACAAGAGCCTCTTTTGTGTCTTTCCTGTTGATTCCAGCAAGAACCTTTTAAAGGAGAAACGAAATGGTAGCTTGCGTTTAACAATGACGGTTTATATGAAACCGAAAAGAAGGTCAAAGTAGTAATGCGGAATTTGATGAAAGTAGTATCTCTGAATAATTTCCTAAGCTTTCTACTAGGGTGCGTTTCTCTTCTAGAATGAAAAGATCTTTCGGTAATATATTCTTAAAACTCCCAATGAGAAAAGAGATTATTGTCATAACTCAGCTGAAAAATGGGAAAACGCTACAACGATGTCATAAATGACAAACGAGATCTGAAATAGATAAAGTCAGAGGAAGATGATTTATTGCCATTATGAAGTAGAACTGCTGTAATCCTAGGTTCGAAATGCTCTCTTTCTGATTTTGAGTATTTGTAACAATAAGCAAAGTACTCAATTAAACAAATTTTACAACGCTATAATTATTAATTACTTCTATGAAAATTTTGAACAGAGTCTGTAAAATAAAGCGTATTCTCTGAAATCAAAAAGTAAGTGCACTACTTTGCTACTTTTTCTGTTTCAAGGTAAAAAATATTAAATACATCAAGCAGGTGCTTATTCTCTGCGTATCAATAGAGGGCTGCAATTTCCTTTTAATCTTACGATTTTATATATTTGAATTTGAAATTTTTGAAAACATTAATAAATAAACTATTCGAGATGTTCATCCAGTTTTCATAGTTTTCCCTTTGCTGGTAGGAACACTTCTATATAAGACTTTACCGTTTTTTTTCGACTCTATATGAAAACTTCATAAAGCAAAAAATGTTTTACGAATATACCACTTCTGTAAAATCGTTTCCGCGCTACCCTCTTCTTTAACGCGGTCTAGCAAATTGCCCATCCACAAGAGAAGGCATCCATTTATCTTCTAAATCACAAATGTGCAACGTTTTTCAACAGTTTATTGAAAGTTCATATTATAAAAACGATATGGACTTGATAAAAACAATATCGTAATACTTTTCAATAGCAGATAAGTTTTTATTACTTATTAGTATAATTAATAAATGACATTTCGGGCGCCATTTATGTGTATCTAGATAACAGGATTCAATTCCTTTTTGCTTAAGATTAGAAGAAATGAACTTTTTGTTTCTTCTTCTTCTTTTTTTTTTCTAATTTTTGGCGTACAAATAATTAATTTCCTTACTCTTTTAACATACTGTTTAAATTCCAGATTTTGTAAATAGCCTCAGACAATTTATTTTAAATTTTAAAAAGTTCTCGTTTATTTTTGTTCGTAAAAGTCAAGTATCCGATATTTACATACTTGAATTCTCATTAAAAATTAAATTTCTTTTTCCGAAATCCCGAATGATGTCATTAGTAATAAAAAATTCCGAAAATCACAACAATTTCAAGTAGGATTATAAAAAGAAAAGAGCCAAATCATTTCAGATAAATTAGAAATTACGCCATAGCTGAAATTCAAATACCAAAGAAAATATTCCTTTTCGCTACTTTTAACTCCTTGTAAAACTAAAATTCATTGCAAAAAAATTGCAGTTTTAAAACTTCAAATTACAGCCTAAGATCTCTAAGAAGAATTTTTTATTTAAATTTCAAAAACATTTTAATAAATGTTAAAATAATTAAAAAAGATGGATAAAACTCTCAAAATTAATGACTATTGAAATGGATATTATTGAAATTGTACGAGCAGATGAGGAAATTTTTCGTGTGAGAATAATCAGAGATATAAGACAATTCAGAGTAAGAAAAATACAGAAAAATTCAGAAAGAAGTAAACAGGATTATAATAATATCACAAACTTTTACTGCCATTATCATTTCTGAAAAAGTAATTTTTTTGAGTTTTAACAGTTTCTAAGTATTTCTGTTCAGCATTCAGTCTAGATTAAGATTCGACGTAATTTAAGAATAGTACTTTCAGCCCTATATCAGTGAATGAATTTGTAATCGTTGCTATTTATTTTGAACATTCACTTTGAAATCTGACATTTCGACAACATCTGACTTTTTGATGAATTTTCAGTTTTTTCCTTGTTTAAAAGAGGATTCAGACGATATTGTCAGATCTACTGGACTTATAGTTAGCTCAAATGTATTACTTGTTGTCACTTCAGGCAAATGTATCAATTGTTGTCTCAAATTTAGTATGTAGACATATGTAATAAAAGGCAAAGTCCTTTTGCCTTGTAGAGCAGAAATCAATTATAAGCTAGTCAACAGGCAGCAATGTGTTCACAACACTTTAATCAAATGACGTATTCTTGTTTACAGCTTCATATTTACTTCACCAAAAAATAGGATCTTGAAAGAGATCAGTGCTTATGGCGTGAAGTTTATGGAAAACTTTCACGTAAGACATATTACAGTAATTATATCACACTTATAAGGGCTGGGAAGATAATGGCCAAAAATGTAGAATAATGGATTGGTTTAACACAGAAGACTGACTACGAACACTTAACGAAACTAATACCAACATTAGCTGTGATTGATTCTATAATGAAATCACATAATAAATATTGGTATAAATAATCTCTCTAAAATAAACAAGGAGAGAAAACTAATGCTGAATACGAATAGACCAATATTAAATACAACAAGCTCATGATTAAATGACATTATTAATAGAGTATATATTCAATATCCATTCAACTGATGGCTACCACCCAGGGATGGACGAAGATGGACTAACACTTTTCTGCACCATGAAAGATTGACACATTCTGTGAACCATCACTTTGGGTATATCTCAAGGAGTGTCAAATAACTAACAATAAATATTCTCGACGTTGGAGAACACATCATACTATTACGAAATGGCCAGCCCCGGTAAGATAGCTTCCTCGCAAAGCAGGTTTAGGGTTGTCAGAAGATGGTAACGGTAGACATGGTTGCCAGATTTGGAGCGAAATCGCCTATTTGGCGACAAAATAGGCGATATGTCATAGCGGGAGCGAAGACATTTTGGAACGAGCCGCTTTTCCCAGAATGTTGTCGAAGGTAGGCCAGAAAGCTGCATTAACTCTGCATGTATGCGGAGTAGCCAGTGTATCGTCAGCGCATCGTTGAGTTTATCGTCACTGTATCGTGAGGTTTATCGTGAAGAGTATCTTCAGCTGCAAGAGTGATCGACCGGGTCATCAGCTGGATTTAGTGTTTTTCCGTGAAGCCCTCTTCACCGTTATAGCCTGATAGGGTAAAGGCTGTGTTGCTGATAGTTTCAGCGTGCTTATCGTAGTTTTTCGACGACTGAAACGTATCTTTGGAAATCTCCTACGTAATACTGACGACTAAATTATGTTTTGTTTCTTCATCAAGTTTGGCCATCAGTCACTCCAAATTTACGAACCCTCAGAACGCAACAATACTTATGATTTTCAGAAATTTTTTTCTCTAAAATTTCTTATGATTTTCTTCCTTTCTTTCTTCTTTTTAATTCTAAAAATCAGTTTAAATCATTCCTTTTTGTACTGAACATTGAACTTAAAGGCAAGTTCTCTGGACAGCCAAATGCATCAACGTGCAGGCAGTTTGGAAACAGATGTTTCATTTATCCTGTTCAGTACGTTTTAATGACCTGAGTTGCGTAGTACCAATTGTTACCAATATAAAACAAACAGTATTCTAATCTAGAATGTAATCTAAGCATGTGCACCATTCCAACTAGATATTTGATGTCGTTTTTGTCTGCATGACATCTTGTCGTCGATGTATTCTGAGTTTATCTCAGAATTTAAATCAAATTCTGAATAATGTCAATATTATTTTTTGTTCTTTTTTAATAAATATGTCATAGAAATATCTCATTTGTGCATTAGTTTCTTTACCAACTCCCTAGTAAATTTTTACATGTTGTATTCAACAAAGTAAATTGAAAGATTTAAGATAGTTTTTTTATTTGGTCAAACAAAGTCAGAAAATTTATTTAGCAATAATAATTCAGCATCTATTTTCAAGGTAAACAAAGCTAATGTAAAACTGTAGAGTTTGAAACTAGGGTAAAAAATAGATTGCGTAGAATTCTAATCGCCTTTCTGACAGTTTTTAGAAAGATCTTTCATAAGCCCCTTTTTTGTTTCAGTATGAGTTAACTTTTTGCCTAATTTAAAAGAAATTCAGCAGTTTTTCCAAAATAAATTGCTTAAAAATAAAATCCCCATTTTATGATGTTGTATTCATATTAATTATTCTCAAAAGAAAGCGACATGAAAGCATAATTAAAAAAATAGTTCAACTGGAAGAACATGTATCTTTTTACAGCAAAAAGGAAAAACTATCGGCTTTAGAAGAGAGAAGATAAATAAAAAAAGAAAGAAAAGTATTCTCCTAAATAAACTAAGAGAGGGTGAAAATGTAACATTTCATTTCACTACGGTCAAGGACTGCAGCTCTAAGAAGTAAAAATATTCTAATATAAATCACCAACGATGTTACAATGCGAGCCATTTTCCTCCTAGATAATCCACTAGCACATCAATGTGAGACGAATTACATCATTCGGTTACCGAAATACTTTTTTCATCAGGAAGAATTAGTATTCAGATATGGTAACCGGAACTGTCAAAAGTTCTGCGTGGCGTGAAGTTTCCTCCAAGATCCCAATAAACGATGAAGGACGAGCACCATCAATCATAATCGAATACGTTTCCTTTTCCAATTAAACTCACGGCCGTTCAGCGCTTCTTAAAGATATATCAATTACAGACTTTAATCTACAGCAAGATTATGTCTGAAAGTAAAAGCATTTTCGACGTGTACGTTTCCTCGCTTGCTTTGCCTGTAACCTTTTAGTTTATTCCCGATTCAGTCTAAAGCATAATAATAGAGAAGATTATCTGATTATAAATATATGTTACGTGCATACCATTCGCCTCGATAATAAAAGGATTATTACATATCTGAAAACATAAACGAAAGCGAATACCCATTAAATCAGTAATAAGGCCAGTCTTCAGAACTCTTACTGACGGGTAACTTCTAGGAAAACGTTTTCAGAAATGTAACAAAATTCCAACGAAAGTCTGAATTTTGCTCATAAAATGAGCATCCATAACAGTATTTGTATGCATTATTATTCTTACTAGTATAGACTTACGCAAACGTACAAAGAAGCAGTTACTAAATATAACAGAAATAAGCAAATTTCCATTACGCCTTTTCATTTATGCAGCGTACTGTAAAATCCTGGAGCAACGTATCAACATTTTGCAGCTCATGGAATGTTTTCTTCAGACAGGATAATTTCCTTAAACTCTCTCATTAATTACATCTGATGTGAAACAACAGTTCAATCTATTCCTAGTAACATTTTCTTTATTCTTTTTATTCTCAGAGATTTTTATGAGCCTTCGAGAAATAGGAGCTCAAACAATATTTCTGAAGTAAAACAAATCGCCCAGAGATTGGAAAACGCACAAAGTAAAAGTTGGATACCTCCAGTGTATGATAGCAAACCAATCAGAATGAAATGAAAAATAAAATATCGAGTAACATACCAATCAGAGTGAAATGAAAGCGATGTATCAACATCAATAAGAAATAAAACTCGAATGAAAAAGGGATGGAATTACTTCCAGAAAATAAGCTTTCCATCTAAATCCTTCATTTCCAATAATGTTTTACCGAAATTTCCTCTCCTTTACAGAACTCAGATAACGAAACGAACTTAGTCTAAACTCACAAGGGATTCATTGCAGTAGTTAATAAATGGATTGTATATGGCATTTAAGGAAACTTATTCTTCCAGAACGATTACGCCCATTAAAGACACTTGGGAATTAAATTCAAAAAATACATTTTATAAATCTTATTCGCATTAAATAAATTTATGCTATACTAGCAAAATAATATTACAGACTTTTAACATAGAACGCACTACGAAATTTTTAATGGTTTTCTGTGTGCTCAATTTCCTATACGAATAAAGTATATACGGCTATATAACAGTCAAAGGACATTCTTTTTTTTTTCAGATCTCCAATCACAAGAAAACGGCCCACACTTTGGCCACAGAATAATTTTCCGATCAGATAACATGACATGACCCCAATATCTTTTATTTAATCGTCTGTAATATTTTTCTTGTGGAATACCCTTAATACAAGATGCACCGTAGTTCACATGCTACAGCTAAAGAATTGAGACAAAGGATCCATGAATACTCATCCAGATTCTTGCCGATATGATATGTCAGGCTATATAATCAATTCCTCGAGGGCTGTTAGATTCTGCACAGAAATTTCGCTTAATTACTAGACGTAACTTTGAAGACATAAATTTCGCCATCTCTTTAGCAGCACATACGTATACAGTATTCAATGTCATGATTAAATCTATTTCAACTATCGTTTCTTTTCTTTACATCCCAGTTTCAAAATTTCCCGTTTTTTAGACATCCTGTATTAGATGAGGTTGAATACTAAAGTTTATAATTCGACATACATCAATAACTATAAAATTTTATTATAGTATATTTTACAATAAATATTATACAGAAAAAGTGATAAAAACGAAAAATCTGAAAGGTTTCAGATTTTAAATGACGTCCAAAGGGGCGTTTTTTTAACATTTTGTGTGTTACCTTTATTTATTAAACATCATGTTTTGGCATTTAAACCATATTCAGTTCGAGAGCAATATTGCAAAATAATTTTAAAATGAGCATATCTTTAGAATTTCCCATACACAGTCTAGCGGGCTGGAAAAAAAATGTTTTTTTTCGTTGTATTGCCATTGCTCGCTTTGAAATTCTTGAGTTTGTTAATCAAAAATTCATTAAAGTTTTACAAAATATGAAATCGATAATAAAACAAATTCAAAATTTCTAATTTGGGCTTCCAGATGCCCATATTTCGGTGGAAACGTTCAATATTCAAAATTGGATGGGTCTAGGTGCCGTTGTTTTGTCACAATGCGAGAAACATATATACATTTATGCGGATTCTTTATTATTTCATTTCTTTAAATATAATACAGGTGGTTAATATTTGGTGGCAACAATTTGAAAAGGGAAACAACGCTTTTAGTGAATTAACGCAAAATGGAAAAGCAAAATTAATAGTCCCTCTGAGCAAATTGCACTTTTGGACTCATAAAATATTATTAATATATCTTTAATATAATTATTTGTATATAAGATGAGTCTTATATTTCTTTTACATTTTTAACTTAAGGAATGTATAGAGGGATCAGAATACATCAGATTTTCAACCAGAGAGCCATGGCTTCCAAAGTAATATTAATCAACAGAAAACATAGAAAAGAAGGAAGGAACTATTGTGAGAAAGAAATTAGCGTAGAAGCATCCGTTGAGTTAGTGAAAACATAAGGAAATTGTAAACTGTTTTTTTCGTGAATAATAACCATATATAAAGACTACTGAAGTAATTAGTTGTACTTAGTATTACATGAAAGTACTTTTTCCCGTAATACGTTATTATTACTGCATAAAAAGATAGTTAAAATCATTTATGTTGTAAACATTTGAAGGCTTCACGCAATTCGGTCTCTTTTAATAATTCTTCTACTTGAAAACGTTTGTTATTTCAGGATTATTTCTGAAACCATAAATACCTACTCGGAAGTTCCTGTATTTTCCGTATACGCTCCTCAATTTTGCCGCTAACGTTTATTCTCCATCAGCATAACTAATTTTTTTCAAAAATCTGAAAGCTTTCAAATTTTACATAACGCTCCCAGGGGCGTTTTCTATTTACACGAACATTTGGTCTAATACCTCTTTGGGCTAAAAATATTTTTAAAATAACATAGCTTTAGAATTTCTGATAGACAGTCTCGTGTGTTGGAGATAAAAGTATTTTATTCCATACAGTGTGTTGCCACTGCTCGCTTTGAAATCGTTGCGTTTCTTGATTAAAAATTCATTAAAGTTTAAAAATTATGAAACAGATAATAAAAAAATTCGAAATTCAAGATTCGAGCATCCACGTGAACGCGTTCGTGTGGAGGACTAAGTTATTCAAAATTTGATAGCTCTAGGTATCTTTTTTTTTACAATGCAAGAAAATTACATAAACTCATGCAGATTCTTCATTATTTTATTTCCTTAATTATAAAACAGGACGATAATATTTGTTAGCAACAATCTGAAAAGCGATACAGCCGTTTATAGTGATTCGACGCAAAATGCGTTTCCAGACTAATAGCCCATCTGGGCTAACGTCTCTTTGGGCTAAAAATTAATTTAAGAAGTATAACCAATGTTACGCTATTTATGACATATTATGACATTACACCATTTATGACTGCATAGGCACAATCATTATGTTACATATATGGCATTAAATAACACTATTATTATGTTACTCCATTTAATTTTACTCAATCAAAGATCAATTATCTCAATTAAAGATCTGATCAAAGATTATTAGAATTATAAGAATTCTATATCGGTTAACTGCAAATCTAATTAAATTCGCAAAACCCTAATACTAGTCAGTATAGTTCGACCGCCTCCTCCGCGACTATGAACGCAAACACGCATGCGCCATTCGTAGCAAATTATTCTCAGAATAGGGTGGAAGGATGGGGACTTTCTTTCCCTCCAGCGTATAAATTCTCTCTTATCGGAGAAGAGAAGACTTTCAGGTGACCTTTCACTTCGCAGCAAGTAATAACGCCCCTTTCGGACGAGTCTATGTGTTTTGGCAGAATGCCAGCCAGGGTTACGTTTGAGAAGGCCGAACTAAAGCTGAGTATGTTACGGATGGTTTCTTCCTTTTGTCAGCAACTTTTTATCTGATACATTATTATCAGCAATTACATATAACAAAGCAATGTTAGTTTGTTTTTTCATCTTCACATCTGGAGAAGACACTTCGAATAAAGATCATCTGCTTTATTTTAACAGTTTTCAATTCGAAAGAAACATGCAAATCATGAGCTGCTGTGCAATGAAAAATCAGTTTCTCACAAACAATCATGCATTGCTTTTAAAATAAGACTACATTCAATGTCGTTTAATGATTTATGGCGTACAGTAAATACATCCTAAAGCACAACACTTTACTGAGAAAACTTGAATTAGTTTATAAAGTATTTTTTCCTCCTTTCTGCATGTCTTCGTTGTGTAACACACACGCGGCGTATTCGAAAGGTCCAGGTTCGAATCCAGACGAGGTCATAGTTCATTTTTCACATCTCCTGCTTTAAAATAACCTAATAACTTCTCTAGTTAAGGAAAATAACTTAGATTTCTTTCTGTGCTTAATCTACAAAATTGTAACATTATGTTAAGCTTGCATGACAATAACTGGAAAGTAACGGATGTAATAAAATACTTAAAAGTTTAGCAGAATTTGTAACTCGAGGATTACTGAAACAAAGAAGATCAGTCACCCAAATTCTTGCGGTGAGGAAATTCAAAATTAAACATTGGTTTCCTAATGATCTCAGTATGAAAGGAAGTCAGTACCTCAGTAACGATATTGATTTTTCGTCCAGAAACAAATTGCTACTTGATTTGATAGAGTCTTCAAATGAAAGACACATATTGGGTGATGTATTCTTTAATTAGAGGCTAGAGCAAAGTAAATACCAGATAAGACTTCCGTTATTTCTAATAGCTGTTACTTCTGCAGATTTGAGAAAACGTTCACCAAGCTTGATAGCTCACACTGTGGAAGCTTTGATTGTTAATAACTTGATTTATTTAACAAATATTGAAGCTTCTTGATCAATACATACATTAAAGTATCGTTTCATAGTGGTGGAAGCAATAATAAACTCTCATTTCTGTTCTTCTTATGAGCCGTAGTGATTTACTGTATCCATATATATCGAAAATTTTTAAGTTATTGCTTCAGTGACTGGCTGATTTATCTTTTTTGACTTCTCTATCATTGTTTGGATTGCTTCTTAAACCAAACCACATTTTTCAGATATCTTAAGAAGTGATAAAAAAGTCACACAGTTAAAAATTCGATTTTCTCAGGCATGCAACGATTTGGCGGTGCAGCCTCCGCTGCGAAAAATAATATGCAAATAAAAGTGAGATAAATATAAAGATATTCTACGCCTTAAAGAGGATGAATTATTTTCCTTTCAAGCACACGCAATAGTGAATTTATTCATCCAAGGTCTCTCGGAAATGCGTTTCCTTTTTATCTTTCTGGTACAGAAAAGCGTAAAGAAAATTGTGAAAAATTAGAAAAGAAGGAATTCTGTAGAAAACTCTCAGTCATCCATCAGCAAAGAAATAGATTTGTGAACAGAATCTATAGGTTAAGCGTAAAAAGATTTTGACTCC
>KK119982.1:720253-774389 GCA_000611955.2 Stegodyphus mimosarum
GGGAAAGAGGGGAGGAAAAAAAGGTCTTATGATTTTTTCTCTTCTTTGGTGCTGAACATTCTTTAGTTTTTGAAGTAGATTAAAGAGGTTAAGCTATTTTTTGTATCGTCTGCGTGGTATTGAATAAAAATGTTGCCGAGACAAGAACCGAGATGGTGAGCAAGGGTTAAACTTAAAAAGTGATGAAGCTCTTCTTACAGTACAAAGTGCCAGTGCAGAAATGGGTTAGAATAAATTACAGGAGGTAGTTATTGTTACTTTTCAATAATAATACAGTAGATTTATTTGCGATTTTACATATCTCGTTTTCTTTGTAAGCAATAAAAATATATATTGATCATCTTAATGATATGATATATTTATTCTTTTAAATCATGTAAAGGTGAC
The DNA here is from genome assembly GCA_000611955.2 of Stegodyphus mimosarum. Lineage (NCBI taxonomy): Eukaryota > Metazoa > Arthropoda > Arachnida > Araneae > Eresidae > Stegodyphus > Stegodyphus mimosarum. The sequence continues at coordinate 720,641 of KK119982.1, forward strand.
AATAGTAAGGAAGAAATCCTTCCTGGGAGGAAGATGAGATTTCGATATTTTAATTTATCAAAACCTGAACCAATAATATTAATTAAAAAGTATTGTCCTTTATTTAACAGCCATGATATTCTGCTGAAATTTCTTGGAATACTCCGCATTTAAAATAAATACACCAAAAGTCTGTATTCTTCTAGCGAGGAAAATATTTTCTATGTTTATTTATTAACTTACTGGATATATACTAATGTTATTTTATACAGCCCTAGTACTTATTTGGAAATATATAAATGTTGCTCTATTTTTTTAGAATTTCTTATTTTGCTCCTCAGTAATTTTCCTATAAATCAACTGGAATTATTGCTTAATTAATATAAATAGATGAACATTTCGCTGTTATTAATATTTCTCTCTATTTGAGAAATACGAAATTAAATTTACGGATCATCCTCAACAGCAGTAATTAAATACGAAGTTATTATAAATAAAATATGAGCCTGATGACTGGGTACAGCTTACTAAAATATCTTCAGTTTATAGATAGATAATATATATTTAGACGGAAACGTAATTGTCTTTCATCCTATGTTAAATAACACAGATTTTTTTAGCATATATTTAAACTTAAGTGCGGGAAGACTTTGACCGGGAATTTCTTCATTTACCATAGATCAACACTTTAAAACTGAAAGAAAATGTCCATCAATTATATATTAACCAATGAGACTGCATGAATTAAAATTTTTATTTTATATCTTTATCAGATAAATATAATAAAACGAAATTCCACTGTATCTCTAGTACCATCCCTAGGGAAGAAATATTTAAGAACAAGCAACATATATCTTAATTTTCAGATAGCAATAATTAGCATGGACAGTTATGAATCATAATTTTGAAGTCAAATAAATTTTTGGATTGAAAATTAAACTTTACCTTGTACAGTCACTAGGTTTTCTTTTGAAGCAGGAGACGTAAAAAATGTAGAATCGCCGGGACTCTAATTCTGAACCTCTCGAATACGTGTCGAGTATGCTTCCAATTGCACCATGAAGTTATGCGGAAAAGAGGGAGAAAATACCTTATATACTCCCCCTTTTAAGGTGCGATTTTAGTTCGGGTGCCACTTGTACAGTCATTAGGTTTTTATGCTGGAGATGTAAAAAAGGAACAATGCCTTCGCCGGGACTCGAACATGGACTTCTCGAATACGCGCGGAGTGTGCTACCGTTACACCACAAAAGCATGCTGGAAGCGGGGAGAAAGTACCTTATATACTCCCCCTTTGAAAGAACTGGGGATCAGGCACCATTGTAGAGGCATTAGGTTATTTTTAAGTAGGAGATATGAAAAATGTGCGATTCCTCGAAACCAGGACCTCGAGTACGCGTCGAGTATGCTTCCAAAAGGAGGAATAAAATACCTCATGATCTTAGTTAAATTCAAAATAGGATTGATGTGATCTTTTGATTATAAATAAGCTCGCTGAAACGCATAGTTATCCTGTACAGAAAGCTTGAATTGCAATGGCATATGACAAATGATATTGAATCTGCTGCAGTAAAGAAGAAACCTTCCAGGCGTGTTTCTCGTAGATTTAATTATACCGAAACTGAACTTGAAACTATTTTTAATATTATGAAGTTATTTAGCTATGAAAAACATTCGCCAGCCTAGGAATCTGCTAGTAATTCATTGTTATTTTAGGCTTTTTGAAAAAACAAAGCGAAGTTTCCTTTTTATCATGGAGTAGTACATTAAAAAAAGCTTAAAATTTAAATATTAAACTAATATTAGGTAAATCCTTCATTAATTAAAATTTGCAACCATTAAACGTTTGACAAAAATCGATACTAAGAAAGGCATAAAGGAAGTTTTTTAGGGTCTTAAGAATCATTTTGTTCTTGAAATAAATGTCTTTTATTATTTTCAAATAAATCAAATGAACAATTGACTCGAAATTTCATTTCAAATGATCCAAAATTTTGCTGTACATGAATAATTCAATGGTGCCTCGTGAAGCCAAAATATTGCCGAAGGTCCGAACAAATAGATAGTAAACATTGCATTGGCGGCGGAGTGTAAAATGATTCAATTAAAGTGCTGGGATAATTGGGAGTAATTAGGAGGGTCGAGCGATTATCAGCCCAGCTCCTCTCTAATTACCACGACACTTGAATCCTCTAGCAAGCGATAAGGCTAGAAAAGCCATTACGCCACACTTTGCAATTACGCTCTCACTCTCTATGGTATGTTAAACGCTCGGGCTGAGAAAGCGTAGAATTGGTAAAGTTTTATTTTCTAAATAAATTGAGTTTTCAAGGGCTTTATCCATAATAAACGGAGTCATAATTTAGTTACATAAATGAAAATGGAGGTATTTGATTCAAGTAGGCGGTGTTGCTAGTGCAGCAAGCTCCACTGCGGCATGCAATTAGAGGGCACACTACTTTGAACTAAAAGCTTAAAAATGAATGGGAAACAAATACGTTGAAAGCGCTCGCTGCATCTTTATAAAGTAAGTAAAATCCACTGAGTAATTATAACAAGTGTCCGTTCTCACAGATTGAAAACAAAGCATTTGACATCGCGTTACAAATAAAATGGTTGGTATGAATTTAACTAGCAGTAAACTGTATATTAGCCAATTTGAGTCTTAGTAACATAAAGCATAGAATGAGATAGTTGCCAACGATTTAACTACCCAGTGATAAACTCGAATGATGTCCTATTAGCGAAATTTTTTAAACTATAACTCAATTTGTTGAAAACTAAATCCTAGCACTGTACGAAAACGAAGAAACTTGCTCAAGCCATTATCATACGTTTCCAAGTGAAAAATCTTACTGCTCTTAAGAGATGAAATGATTAAAGTCATTGATGCATTCACTGCGGAAGGTTGGTAAATCTTATGTGTTATGAAAAACAGAATACTTCTCTAATTGTAGTGTCGAATGCGGTTAAGAATGAAATGACTCATTAATTTTAAGTTTAATATTTTTAAGTCTTTTATTAATTAATTTTAAGTCTCATTAAATAAAGTTTTCATTAATTTAAGGAAAAGTGAACATACATTTACATTATTATTATTAATATTATTATTACTGTTTTTGGATTTTCTTATATAAAAATAAAAAAACAATATTATTATTACTATTATTAAATAAGAAAATAGATTCTCTTTATATTCTATTTAGTTTTCATACATAATACGTATCTACATTATTACATATTTCTGATTTCGTTAATTTAGAGGAAAACAAAGAATGTCCATTTGTAATTAAAAGTTAAGCAATTTAAAGCCTGAAAAGTAAAACGGTCTCTTCCAGTTTAGAATTAAAACAAAGTTAATTTGATTTCCATCAAGTAAAAGGTGTAATATGAGAATTGTATTGAATATGAATATTTCAAATAAAATTAAAATACTATTGAGTGATAAGCATATACTTTTATAGCAAGGATCTGTGAGTAAAAAGCAAATATTATCCATTATTAACAAATTTTAGTCTTTCATGAAGAAGAAAAAATAGTTTCATAGATTTTAATAACTCTGAGTTGCTTTGCTACAATATCGTTATTTGACATCATTTTTTAAACGACAAGGATTCTAATCAAGAAACATTCTTTGAGCAATAAAGAGAAGGACAGATTTTTATTTCCTCGAAATTCACTTTCCTATCTAGAAGTCAGAAAATTTTCTACTGTTAGCCCACTGAAGTATTGAAAGAGTTCCAAACAGTAAAGGGAACCTACTGAAGGAAGTTTTTTCTCTCGAATCCTTTTATGCGAGGAAAGTATGCAAAAAAAAAAAGAAAAAGAAAAATCTGCGAAAGACTAATAAAAAGACTACGAGGGGAAAAAAGATCATTGATGTTTCACTGCAAAAGGTATAAAGTTAAAGAAAAAGGGGAAGGCTGTTTTCATCAGCTGAGTATTTGGTGGATATGGATTGGACTGCGAGATGCAGAGGTAAACAAAATATATTTCCCTCAAGTTGAGGAAGAAAAGCATATGGAAATGAAGTCTAAAGGGATCATCTCCATATGCAAATACAGAGATAAAGGAAAATGGAAACCCGAATTTCCATGTAAACAATTTATGGGTGATATCATCAGAAAAAAAAATTCAAAATCTCAATTTGTTCAAAATAGGTAACTGATCAGGAAAGCTTTCCATGTTTCACTGAGTTGCATTCCCATTCCGCCATTTTCTATTTCCATCCAGTGATTTATTTATTTCAATTTTACTTGTATTCTCGGATTTAGTACTTTTTATACTATACTCAGTTTTTCTCTTGACTTTCTTCATATGTTAAATAATTGCAGACTTAAATTTAACAGCAAATTATTATTAAGACGCGTATAAGACCGGAAAGTTTTTTTATTCTAAAAATATACTTATTTTGAAGGGAAAAAAACATGAAATATAATTTGTTAGCGTTTATCATTTGTAGCTTAAAATTATTGGAGCAAAATGCATTTATTTCAAGTTATATTTGTATTGTTAGCTGTAAGTTAATTAAAAATATTAATTTGTAGCTTAAAAAACGTTTTCATCTCGACATACATGTCTGTGAATATCCATAAAAGACATCAAGAAATAATTTAATGTAAACGAATTTCAAATATTTCGCTGCAACATAAGCGAAATAAAGAAATAGAAAGCCAAATATTAAATAAATAAATAAACAGCATACAAAAACTATTTAAAAAAAGGTTTCGTAGAAAAAAAAACTTTTAAGAAATTAGATAAAACTGTCGAAACGAATTCTGTGCTTGTTTACATTGCTTTAAATATAATATTTGCTTTAAAACAACTGATGGCTTTTCTAGTTTGCAGTAATAATTAAATTCCTTAATAAAAACAGTTGAAGTTTTCTGAATAATTATCTCCTTAGGATAGACTCACAATTATTAAGAAAGTTGAAGAATTCGGAATGCTGATTTCTCTGGTACCATTTCGTGCGATAACAAGCATGTTTTAGAAGTTTAAAATATGTTTTCATCTCAATATAACAGATACCTTTGTTTCTATTTGAAACTAAGCATTGTCTTTTTTTTCCTTCAAAAGCGCAAATTTACTATAATTTAATAATAAATTTTATCAAAACATCTATTTAGTTGATTTACTACTATTAAAATACATCTAAAGTGCTCAAGGCTGTTGCCAACGACAGGTGTAATCTAGCGCTCCTTCCCACGAAAAATTTCGTGGGCTTGGGCTGACTACTTTAGACAAGTGAGCATAAGCAACAACAACAACAAAATACATCTGCTAGCTTACACCTCACTATAAAAATAGTGCTATGTATAATAGTATTATAGATGACAGCTATAATCAAGTATGACTTGCATAAATATGTTTACAATAGGCATATTCAAAACTGCCTGTGCTTTCCTGATTCGAAAATGCCCTTAAGTTTATAAGGCATTTTCTCCTTCCTTTCAGCATGCCTTCGTGGTGTAACGGTTAGTACACTCGGCGCGTATTCGAGAGGTCTAGGTTTCGAGTCCCGGCCAGGGCTTTGCTAATTTTTCACGTCTCCTGCTTCAAGCTATCCTAATGTCTCTACAGTGGCACCCAAATAGAAAGGTAGTGTATAATGGGTCTTCAACACCAGGATTTGGAGACTGGGTCCTCTAATCCCCAGTCACCCTTTAAAAGGGAGTGTAAGGTATTTTCTCCCTCCTTTCTCTTTCCGTGATATAACGTTAGCACACTCGGCACGCATTCGAGAGTCCAGAGAGAGCATTGCTCATATTTCATGTCTCCGGCATCAAAATAACCTAATGAGTCTACAGTAACGCCCGAACTAAAAGGTGGTGGAAGATGATTCTTCACCACGAGGATTTGGCGACTGGGTCCCCTAATCTCTAGTCACCTTTCAAAAGGTATTTTTCCCTGCTTTCTGCATGTCTTCGTAGTGTAATGGTTAGCACACTGGGTATTCGAGAGGTCCAGGTTGGAGTCCCGGCGAGAGCATTCCTCATTTTTCCTGTCTCCAACATCAAAATAATGACTCTACAGTAGGGCCGAATGTCTGCACCTAATGACTCTACGTTAGCCCCCGAAGTAGAAGGTGATGGATGATGATTCTTCATCCATCACCTTCTACGCGATTGGCGTAGATCTTCTTGGCGATTGGGTCCCTTAATCCCCAGTCGTTCTTTAAAAGGGGAAATATGTAAGGTAGTTTTTCCTTCCTTCCAGCATGCCTTCGTGGTGTAACGGTTAGCACACTCGGCGCGTATTCAAGAAGCCCAGGGTTCGATCCCCGGCGAGGGCTTTACACATTTTCACATCTCCTGCTTTAAAATAACTTAATATCTCTACAACTTCTAAAATGAGAGTATTATAGGGTTTCATTTATTTTTACTAGTAGTTATTTTAGTTTGTTAGCATTTTCTGTCTTCTATTATTCCTCTCACGTTTCCTTGCCAGGATGAAAATTAGCTAGGGTGAACGAGTGTATTCGTATTTATCCTGATGCATAGAAAAGTTTAGTCAGAGCGTGATTCCGCTATTGTAAGTGCACGTTCTTATTTCTTCCAGCTCTTAACTTGAATATCGGCTTAACATTCTTGCCACCGATTCTTAGTACCGGTGTAGTTCTGACTCAATCTGTTAGGTTAAACTAAATCGTATAGTCGTGTACTACTCTTGCCTTTTAATTGAGTGTTCAGATCTTTACGAGAAATGGGAAGGATTTACACTTCAATATATCTAGTTACATTGCCTGATAGAGCAAAAAGAATAGAGCCCACACTATCAAATATTGAATTTGATATAAAACCTAATTTTTTTCAATATTTTATAATTACTTTCACACGACATAAGGAGTTATGTATACTGTAAAGTGTCCTGAAAACAACTGAAGACATCGCTTTCTAAATTCTTAGAATAGAATGTAGCCAATGAGCTCTACTACCGCAACATCTGTCTCACTTCGAAAAAAACATAAACAAAATATTATGAAAGTCATATTCGGCAGGGGGGGCCGAAGAAATAAAGAAGAAAACATGAAGACTTTTTGAATAAAATTTGTAAATATTGTATTAGTTCAACTAGTTATAATTCAGTGTCTTCGGCATCTAAACCCGACGGAGAAGAAATAAGAAAAACGCTTGTCAGTAATTAGTTTATAAGGTATTTCTCCCGCCTTCTTAGCGTGCCTTCGTGGTGTAATAGTCAGCAAACACGGCGCGTATTCCAGAGGTCCGAGGTTCGAGTACCAGCAAGGGCATTACTCATTTTTGACTTGTCTCAGCATCAAAAATCCTAATGTCTCTACAAGTTGACTGCTCGAACTTTGTTACAAATATACTAAATGAGTTCCTCAATGTACGTCTTATACGCGATTTAATGTACTCAGATAACCTAGTCACTGAAAAAAATCGTGTACCTTGGCAACTATTTTGCCAAGAGACACTTATAAAAACCAACAGTTTTATATATGCTCCCGAAAGTTGAAAACTAAAAAGCAACATATATCGAGGATTGCATTCCACGCGGATTTCTTCGTCTGTAGCAGAAAAGAAATCTTCTAGTTACCCACAATATTTGGGCTGCGTCCGAGAAATTTCTGATAAGCACTTCAATTCTTTTCCAATTGACTTCAGCTCTTCCTTTTTGTCGGGAATAAAATTCCGAATTTTGGCTTTGATTGCGCAAACTTTCCCACTCAGACCGAGTTAAGTAAAGCAAAGTGAAAAAAATAAAGAAAAACACAACTAGCATAACCCTCTTGAAGTTGGAATTCCCCATTTTGTGATCTTTCGGCAGCCACAGCCGTGTGGACAGTTGGAGGATAAAATTTATCCTTTTTCTTGGACAAATACTTTCTTTCTCTCTCTTATGAGAAGATCTTAAGAGGTATCCATGCTACCTGAATTCAAGTAGCTTGCCCCCTCCCCCCAAAAAAACGACTCTTAACTTTTTAATCCAGAAAAGATACCTTATTTGAAGGGGACCGTGCACAAATTGAAATGCAGCAAGGTTACTGGAACATAGCAAATTTCCTCAAAGTACATCAAATTTATTCAGAATGGTGACACAATAATTGGTTTAACAAGAATAAAAATGGCATCAAAACTAATTTATGTACTCTAATATACGATTCCATGGAAAATCTATGACAAATAAAAAGGCCAAAAGCATAATTACACAAATCAAATTTTTTAATTAAAATACCAAATTACTTCGAATTCAAGCCGAATTTTTCAATAAGATATTTAACATGTAAAATTAGAGAGCGGCTGAAAGAGATATTTTAACGCCTTAGTTGTGCTGGTCTCCTAGTCTCTCTATAACACTGAAGAAATTACCAAGAAATCGTTTTTATAAAACGTTCGTTAATTAAATGGCTCTAAAGCTAATTAAATGGCACTGAAGATGATGTGTTCAAGGAACAGTGAAGATAAAAATTCAGATACTGGAAATAATGACGTCGACAGTAATAGTATATCCGAAGAAGATTTTCAACAGACTGGACAGTTTACTAACTTTATATTACAAATTATCTAATAACAAAAATGCTTATTGTTTTTGAACATCTATTATTAAATTATTTTTATTTCTTATTATGTTTTCAATTTATAATTTTAAGTCCTATTGGTGTTAAATTTGGAGGCGGTTATTTTTAAGAATTTTTTTTATTTTTCGGTTTTAAATTCCTGATGAGACTTAAATTCGAAGTAATTACAATATGCATTTTTATAATTTTAGACTCAGATTTTAAGACATTAGGCTGTAAAAAACTGTATATTTTCTTTCAAGATAAAAAAAACTCGCAGTAGCCTTATGAAATAGTAGCCAATCTACAGAAAAATAACATTCATATAATTCAGTAGAATGGTTTCAAACTTGTGGACCCGAAGTATTTCTTGCGGCCCGCGAAGACATTTAAATTATTTTTTGCTAACAAATAAAGTGTTGTAAAATTTTCCTGATCTTAATTATTTGAAGTCCGAATTTACTTTGTTTTCATTACCATTGAAAACGAACTAGAACAACGCACCAGAAAAATCTAAAATTGAGATAATTAACCCACTACGTGATATGAATCTTATTCAACGATTTGAAGGTAGAGATTTTATTAACTTTATTCGCACTTGTTAAAAAATATGTTCTGTTTATTCAAGTATTTGTATTAGGAATAATCGCTTTGTTTTGGAATACATTTATACGTGAACAGCCTTTCTTCAGTATACAGTTGACCGACGAGATTCTACAAACCATGACGAAGATAGTGTCTAAAAATTCCTCTCCAAGCCTGCAAACGTTATTAGAATGGAAACGTTATTTCAAGCTATACTAAGGTATAAAAAAGTTACAATTATTTACATGAAAACACGCGTACCTTTATTATTGCGCTGAAGAAAGATTTAATAAAAGAAAGTGATTAGGTTGTTTTTATTTATTCTGAAACTTTTCTCAGAAAACTTAACAGATTTTATAACTTGTGTATACTTCGTTTTAAGTTAAAGTAACTTGTTTAAGGATTAATTAAGCATGCTGAGACCATTTTAAAGAAATCTCAGTCTAAATTTTAATGTTATCTGTCACTATATTTCAATTACAAAATGTAATCAACAACATTGTCTTGCAAATATCAGACTTTAAATTTCAGGTAGGAAATAAATATTAATTTGATTTTTTTTCGTTCGCGATATTTTTATTTGTTGCTTATGTATGTTTTGAAAAACGTTTGATTAGCAAAATTGAAAACTCTATTTAAAATATTTTAGCTCAAAGGGGCAATTTGCCTAGAAGGGCTATTAATTTAGTTTTGCCATTTTGCGTCGGTTCACTATCAATATCGATTCAATTTTCAAATATTAGAGCCCTGCATTATATTCAAAGAAATTAAATAATGAAGAATCTTTATGAGTGTATATATGTTTCTCGCATGATGAAAAAACAACGGTACCTAGAGACATCCAATTTTGAATAACGTAGTCCTCCATTCAAATGTGGGCATCTGGAAATTTTTGAAAATTTCCAGATGCCCCAAATTTGCAGTTTGTTTTATTATCAATTTCATATTTTTTCAAGCATTAAAGAATTTTTGACTAAGAAACTCAACGATTTCAAAGCGAGCAATGGCATCACTGTAAAAAACACATTTTTATCTCCATCGCGCGAGACTGTGTATCAGAAATTCTGAAGATATGCTCTTTTAAATATTTTGCGACATTGCCGTTGAATTGAATTTCATATTTTAAGTGCGAAGAACATGATATTTAATAAGTAAAGGTAACGCACGAAACGTTCAAAAACGCCCTTTTGGGTATCATATAAAATTTGAAAGCTTTCGGATTTTTTTATTACTATTTATTTTCGAAATAAAATTTTTCATTTTGTTAAAAAATTTTCTGACCCGTCAGTTGTTTTCAGATCATGCATTTGGCCTTTATGCAGTTAGACATCACTGCCTTAGTAGGTTTGTAACATATTTCAGATAGTTCTGTGTTTCCAACTATTTACGTATATTGTTGTCATTAACCTTAAGCTAAATTACAAAGTATTATGTTTTAATTAACAACTTACTATGTTAAATTAATCAATACTCTGTTAAAGTATTCCGTTAAACTTTCCTAAAGATAGAATTAAGAGAAAAAGTCATTTAAAATCTGTCAAGTACGCTTTACGCGGTGTCATTTTCGCTGATGACAACATCGTCATTTTATGTTACTAAAGAAAGAGGAGTAAAGAGTTTTAGGAGTATTCTTTGAATAAAATTTCGAGACGACTAATAGAGCTTTGGAGATTAAACAGATAGCATTTGTATACTACACTATATTGTAATAATCACCTATATCTTACACTGAAAATTATGAATAGATAAATTGGTAATATTAAAGATAAATGTGTTACTTCTATGTTCTCACTCAGTGGTGCAACAGCCCTTTAGTGAGTCACAACCTGCAGTGCCCTAATACCTGCTTTCTTGACCGTGGCCCGGAGTGTATGAGAATATACCCTGGACAAGTGGTCAGCTTGTCGCCGATGTTTAGTCCCCAAGCGGAATTGGTACTCATTTTATCGACCCACTGAAAGGCTGAGTCAGCCTTGCCCAGCCATGTGGTGCTGCTGCGCCATGTGGTGCAGCCATGCGGTGCTGCCCAGCCATGTGATGCCATCCTAGGAAAAACTGTTTCGGGTATTACTATTGCTTCGTGTTAATTAGGAGTGAAATGTGAAATTATCATCTTATTAGATTAAATATTAAAACTGAAAAAAAATGTTTCTTAAAAGGGTAAATGGAAAAAGCAGTAAAAGTTGAAAAATATACATGGGAGAAACAAATACAACTATTAAACAACCCTCTGCTTGATTCTTCGAACAGAACTTTTCAAGGGGTTAGTATTTAAAACATTAAACTCAAATCATTAATGAATATCCAACAAGGTTTTGGTAAAACAGTATACGCATATATAGATACATAGATAGACATAGAAGATCCATAATGAAGAACAAATTTGTCAGCCGAAGCAGATTTAAATATTCATTTTCATTTTGCACTTGCGGCTACAAATAACCCAGTGCACTAATCGTGCCTGTTTCAAGACGTGTACATCTTTCATAGCTTTGCAATAAAAAGAGAAGAAACAAGTAGAAGTTTAATTAGGCTGAGGAGCAGAAGCGAAGTGTGTCGTAATTCAAGAGTGAGATTTAGTTCAAAAGTAGAGAAAGAGGTTAAGGTTTGGAAATTTTGGCTTTAAGTTTAGAATTAGTTACGTCGTCATCGTTAGGAAAAAAAGAAAGAAAGGGGGAATATCCAGATTAAATTATAGATCGTAAATTTCAATTAAAATTTTGATCTACGTATTTTTGTCTTATATATGTAATGCCCAGACCTTTCTTTTTCAGGGAGGGACATATAAGATATAACAAAATACGATAGCTGCTTTAAAACAAATAACTGGCGACCTCAAAATTAACGATTCTAGATTTTATGGTCTCCTCCTAAATTCATCTGTTCTCCTAAATTCGAGATCTTTTTGTGTTACGTAACGTTTAATGCAGTCCCCCCGGGGGTTGACTCAGGAGAATTCCTGGGAAGTACTGGCTAGGATCTGTACTTAGACAGTCTCAACCACGGGGGTAAAATATCAGGTACTATTGTACCTTATTCTTCACAGGACTAGAACCCGGGTATTGTACCTAGGATGGGATCAGGCTCGACAGGGACCGTACTGGTACTGGCTTGTCCGCTCCCTTGGCTGTGGTGGAGCTGATATGAAAAACCAGGAGGAGGGCGTGGGACCATGCCCGTATAACCACAACGGTAAAGTTAGGGCGTCCCCGTCTCTCCGTAACGAGTGAACGTTTAATGCAGATACCTCTTGTCCAATAAAAATAATTGTAAACCAAAACTTTTTTAGACTCGACCTGAAACCTTTTGACTCCCTCGCTTCTTCCCTTGAATTGCAGCGTTCTCTATCGCGTAAGTTTTTCTCATGGCCAGACGCTTTGCTGCTATGCTTACTCATCTAAAATGACGTCGCATACTTGTGTACATGGAATTTATTGTATTAAACTATGATTAAAAAATATCTTGTCTGCAAAAGGATGATTTGATATGCGTAAAAATAAAGACTGTGATACATCAAGTTCAGTTGTGTTAAATGCGCCATCATGACTTTTACCTTCAGACACTCAGCCCTATCCACATCCACTACTGCCTTCTCGGTCATGACGAATATCGAAAGATGCTAAAAAGTACCAGATTCCTTCATCTACGCATTAAAACATTACATATATGTGCATTTCCTACCCACTTTATCTCCGAATTCTGTAAATGGATTAACACTGAGCTGTAAACAAAAAAAACTTTTATCATGACATTATTGTGCCTAAAGCATTTATGCAATTTGCATAAATGAATTTCTAGTAATTCTAATAGTTAGTTGTTGTTTTTTTCCTTCTTTCACGTTTTATTTGAGATAATAATAATAATAAGCTTTAATATCGCAGCTGTATTAAATATTAATATAACTAAGTTATACAAAAATTATATAAAATATTTTTTGTTTATCTCATTAGCACACGAGCTTTTTTAGATCACTTGCATTTGAATACTGAGGTTACAAAAACTGATTTCATTCATGCAAGTGAGGATTCAGATTTAAAAAATCTGAAAATAGGAGCTGAATAAAATCTCTTAGTTAGGATCCAGAAACACAGATTTTATGGAGGAGAGTTTTGAAAAATAGTTGCTTTGTAAGTAAGAATATCCAAGATGGCCATTTGAATGTCTGTTAAAATCAACAAATCTTTTTTGAGTGGACTTTTCTTTTTCAGATGTTTACTTCGATAACATTATTTGGGGGCATGTTATCTTTAATAAATGACATTCAAGAAAGTTAGCGCTGTTTATACCTTTATTCAGACCTTAAGTTAGGCATGCCAAAAAACAGAAAATAACAAATGGCAAAAATACCTGAATGGATTACAGTAATGTGTATGCACTTAAGTTTGATGATTTAAACATTTTAAACATAAGCACACTTTTAAATTACCTGTGGTTCCTGCAACGTTTTTGCGCAAATCACAATTCTGAAATTACCGGCATGTGTTTTCCATAATAGAAAAAGTATAACAAAAGAGCGCCGTATCTAACAAACTCGAACGGAAGCTTTTCGGATAACCAGCCTTTCGGATAACTTTTGATCAGGTTCGATTTCGTGAAATAATAGAAACGATTTAATTTTTGTATACATCATTTTCGATAACAATGTTATTAGCCCAAACGGCGTTATCCCAGAAGAGCTATTAATTTCGTTTTGGCATTTTGCGTTGAAATCAGTACAAACAGCATAACCCTTTTTAAATTGCTGCCGCCAAATATTATCGCCCTGTGTTATATTTAAAGAAATTAAATAATGAAGAATCTGCATAAATATATATATATATGTTTCTCGCATTGTGATAAATCAACGCCTAGAGCCACCCAATGTTGAATAACGTTATCTTCCTCCGAATATGGGTGTTGTGTCGCGAATTCTGTGTCTCGAAATTTTAGGCATATAAGTAATCAATTATTTAAGTATTTTATTTGTATTTGTATTTGATTTTTAAATTTGAAATTTTGAAGAGCGTAATGAATATATATATATATTTTTTTGAAAGCGTGTATTTAAAATCTTTAGGCAATTATTTTTCCTTCAACGGTTCAATTTTCTAACGAAGAAAGGGGAGCGTCTTTTAACGGAAGTAACATCTGTGGGAATTGCCTTAAGATGACAGTTGCAACTATGGGCAGTATATCGTTGTTTCCCTTGTCATTTATTACGAAGCAGTAAAATGGATATCGTAATTGGCTCCCTGCAATTTAACTTACACTTTAGTCTTGTGAATGTTGCCTTGATTATAACTTCGGAAGAAAGGAAAGGTTGTAAATGGGATCTTGAAAGAGCAGTTTTTGTTGTTCCTCCTTAGATTTTTCGCTTGTTAGAAAGGGGGGTCGAATTTTTAGTCTTAAGTTTTCGCAGGTGCTGGAGTAGTCATTTCTACAGCTGGGCAACCGTCAACTGTAGACAATGACTTTATTTTGATTCGTTCGAGGGATTTGAATTTGTCCTGTTAAATTATATTGAAAGTCCCGGATTGGCAAGAAATTAATTTTATGTGTTAGTTTTGACCAGTAATGTTCAATAGCAGGAGAAACCGAGTTTTCTTCGGTTGTTGCACGAGTTTAGAAGTCAGTTTTTGAGTGGAGTTGAGTTTTGATACAGAGAAGAGAATTAGCAGAGAGGGCTTTTGGCTCTTCGGCCGAGTTTTATCCTTGCGGGTGGCTCGCGCTTGCGATCCTGCTGCGGTTTGCGCCGGAATTTAGGAGACGGCTTCGTGATTTTGAGGGTGAAGTTAGTTTAAAGACACCGGAGGTGCGTCTGCTCTGTGGCTAAGCTTCGCTGTTGCGGGTGGCTTGCGCTTGCGTTCTGCGGACGGACTCGGCTTTTACCTGAAGAGATTTACTTGCTTTAAGAGCCAAGCATTAGCTCGAGGTTTAACTAGTTACTCAGGAGGTGTTAGGTGCTAATTCCTGGATTTTTGATGAGCGTTCTATAGACTTTACGGGCGACCGACCACCAGAGCTCAAATTGTGGGTCGATAGAATGATTTTGTGTCGGAGCAATCCTTGATTCATCTACTACAGCATATCCAGTTGTTATCAACCATGATGTTATCAACAGCCTGGTTTCCTACTTATCAGCAATTACGTCATCTTTGTTCACCTTATTGTGGACTGAGTTCAAAGGACTTAATCTTCAGTTAATTATGAAGTGCTTAAGTTGTCTCCGATTTGCAGCAGGATTTGATGGGCACTTGTCGACCAACTGTGAGCTACTTAATATTTTTATTCGTACGATTATAGTATTTTTAAATAGTGTAATTTAAACTAATCTTACTTAATTTGGAGAGAAAGAGAAAATTTATTCGAAAAAAAAAAGAAAAGGATTGTTTGTGCCTTATTTAGAATTTAAAATTATTGCCAATAAAACATGTACTTCTTTAATTGTAATTCCTACATTAGCTTACGTGAGATCCATTTGTAAGTAACTAAGTTTACGTATAGAATAATCATAATAATCATTTATTCTGTTAAATTCTAAATTTGTTTTGATGAACGACTTAAAACAGATAATGTGGAATATTTTTTTACTGTTGTATGTAAGGGTAGTCTGGCCAGCTATCTTTTTGTTATCCAAGCTATTAAATAACTGTGATTTTATGTTATTACTTGCATTTGTTTTTTGTGTTACGTAGTTGGTCTGTTTAGTCACTCATTTGTTTGAGCCGTGAGGCTTTTAAGAAACATAAAGATCTATCTTGGTTATGAAAAAAAATGTTTATGCATTTTAGGGTATTCACAACGCGCCCTTAATTTTAGCAAATATGTACTAACCACATTTTACTGAATATTTAAATGTTTATTTTAGGTGCCAGGAAAGTTAAAACTAGTGCTTGATTTTCGTAACGGAAGATTGATTGGTGTTTGAATATTTCTTCTCTGGTTCTTATGAGGTTTTGATTTAATGAATATGAACTTGTGATTCTTGAGTTAATTTTAGAAATGAGTGAATTTTTAGAAATGTTTTAGTTGAGATAGTATTTTATTCTAACGAGTACCAGAGAAGATTTATTCCTTTTTGTAATTTTAGGTTAAGATTTATTAAGATGAATTTCCTTTGCTTTGTGTGAATTAATTGATTTAAGAAACAGTTAATTTAGATATTTTTTTGGAGTCAGCTCAATCAATCAGTTCCTCCTTTTCTAACAAATCGATTTTAGTATCGATTTATTTTAGTTTAGGTTGTCCGACACCAGTTTAGTTTAGGGTCAGTTATTTAAAATTGTTTAAAAGTTAGTAGTAAAATCCTCAGAATGCAACATGGGCATCAGGAAGCCCTAATTTGTAATTTGCAATTTGTTTTATTATCGATTTCATATTTTGTAATATTTTAACAAATTCTTGATTCACAAACTCAACGATTTCAAAGCGAGGAATCCAACACTGTACGAAAAAAAAAACATTTTTATCTCCACCGCGCGAGAATATGTATTCGGAAATTCTAAAGATATGCTCATTTTAAAATTATTTTGCGATATTGCTGTTGAACTGAATTTTATGGTTTAAGTGCGAAGAACATGATATTTAATAAATAAAGGTAACACAAAAAGCGTTAAAAAAATCCCATTGAACGTAATGTAAAAGCTGAAAGCTTTCAGACTTATTTTTGTTATTTTTATTTCAGTTAGCTTTGTTAAACTATTAAACAAATATTCCATATTGTGAATCTGAAATACATGCTGAAAGCATTATGCTAGTTTCGAAATATAGAACGTTTATTTATAAAACTTAACACATAATAAAAATTTCCCATCAGTTGAAATTTAACAGAATTATTTTCAAACTAAGTTACGTAGTTTGAGTGATGTTTATACTAATGAAAATAAACATTGTTTCAAAAATATTTTTAAAAATTAAACAAATAAATAAATTTATAATACGATAAATAATCAGAATTTTTTAGTTTCGAAAACTTTTTAATGATTTATTATCAATGATTTTCCTCTGACAAACTACGTAATAAAATGGCTAAATTTCACCTCAGATTTATAGCATAGTTTTTCCCCTTTCAGTTTATGAAATGATTGACTGATGCTTTCGATTTTATAGTTTCCTCATACTTTGTCTCGCACCTTGTGCAAAGACAATTTGTGCTCATAACGTTCACACTACTATCTTGTAGAATCAGGTTTTATTACATAAATTCTGCTTTTATTCTCTTCTCATCCAGATACTGCATATGAAACATTTTAAGTTTATTTTTATCTACACGAGCATGATTTTAATTATTTCTCTAAAGACTCTGATATTTCATAATAATGTTTCACTAACATAAACATTTAAACGCAAGCACGAATACCAACATTCACAGGTAATTACGATAAATAGCTGCATTTTTCATAACTTCAATAAATGACCATTTTATTTCTACGAATGATTGTGTCTCGTCTATATCTATAAAAGCACTTAAGGAATAAAAAAACTTATACGACTTTTAAGTTTCCTATAAGGTAAAAAACCTAAAATAAAAAGTTTTTAGCCTTTGTTTATCCTGAGACAAAAGATCTTTTTAAATATATTCCATTTAAATATTCTTATCACATTAATTAGAATACTTTTCTCTTTTATGGTATTTTATATTTTCTGTAAGCAGCATTGAGAAGAATATATTAAATGGCGCAGCTTATAAATGCATTTAAATTTGTTTTGAAATGCAGATTACCTTATAAAAACAAAAAATGATCGATCATGTCCTGGTATTTAAAAAAAACAAGGAATTTTTAAAAAAATCAAGAAAATATTTTCAAAACGTATGTTACTAGTAACTAAAGCAAAAGAAGCGGAATTTGGGTGGAAAGCCGTTGCAGGAAGAAAAGGCTTTAGTTCATATAAAAATTAAATCGTTAAAACCTTATATTTTTATTTTTTAACTTTCCTCATTATTCTAGAAGTGATGAGCATGAAAGCCCTAATATATGCAATGAAAAATTAATTCCGAGTTATATTTTTGAAAGCAAAATTCCAGAATTCTATTCGTTATTTGAAATTTACATAATGTTATAACCTCCTTGTCCTAGAAAAAACCATCAAGGGTAATTAATGCAATTTTGCTTCAGAAGTACCTACAGTTTAAGGACCAGAAACGATTCTCATTTAGCGGACTACACTCATTTCGTTTCTGAATATTTTACATTCGTTTACGTTCCTTAAGTTCGGCACAAAAACTACGAAGTGTTTACTTAAAGTAAACAGAGGTAAATAAATTAAAGAATTTGCACGAAATAAGATAGATCGAACCAAAACTTTCAGTGACTGCGTTTCGGCATTTAGCGCGGAAAAACTCTTGGCTATGTTATTTTTAGTTTTTAAGAACAGACGAGTTAACTCAGAGTAACTCAGAGACAGTGCGTTCAGAGACATTTGCATCTGAGAAATTAAATTTAGATGTATTTTTATTTAATTTGTGTTTTCTAAGACAGTTAAAAACACGAGATATTATATGATATTCCTAGAATAATGATATTATGGACTAGTGTAAAATTTTAGTTATTGCATAGCTCGTAGGAGAGAAACTTTAAATATACAAAAAGTGCAAAAGGAGAAAAATTCAGTATAACTTTCAAATAACGTATAACGTCTCGTAGTCTTTGATTGCATAAACCGTACTAAACGTCTTAAGACTTAGAAGTGAATTATCTCTATGTCTTGTAAAGTACCTCAGAGACAAGGAAAAGGGTGTAAAGGACGCTTTTATTTAACTCAATTAAAAATTAACAGAAGGCACCACTCGTGCTTACAGAAGCCAGCATTAATGGCTTAAATCAAAGATAATGAAATTGACTTTACTAAGTCTTGTAAAATGTCGGAGTTCAATTTTACAACACTAAGCAAAAGGGAAGTTAGCCTAAAGGCTACACAATTAATGTAACGTGCAAATTGGCTTTGACCTAAAGTCTTCTGACAAGCCTAATGGAAAGAATAACGCATCGCCGCAGAATACTGTTCTCAAAAGAATCAAATGAGCAGCCTGGCCTTCAGCAGACAAAGCACGCTCTGATTCTACCTTCTATAACTTTCCTTTACATACTATCTCCTTTCAACTTTGGCCTACCAGCGACCGTTGGGCGTTTTCGTGGTTTTCCCGATGTGTAACGTGTATACGAGCCAGTTTTCCTTAGAAAGTCCTCCACGCAGGCATCCCTTAAGCAGATAACCCTAGAGGCTTTGCCGTAATCACATAAACCAAACCAAACTTTTCTATCTCATTGAATATCATTTGAGCTAGAAATTTACATCCTGGCAAGGAAATGGGAAATGAGGACGATAGGAAAGCAGTTTAACATAAAACAACTGGTTAGTAAATTAAACTAGACCTTACAAATGGAGAAATTAGCATTGAATCGATTTATCTGAAGATCACTCATCCCAAAATTTTAAGTAACTTTTATAATTGATTCATTATTTATAAATTCGCAGAAGTCATATTTTAACATAAACAAGTACCCTTTCTGCACTATATGGAAAAATGGTGGAATGAATATTTGCTGCCGTATGAGGAAACTTATAGAGGAATATCCCAACGCAGGATTTCTGAAATTCCAAACTTTGCTGTTACTTATAGGTAACTTGTATCTCGTCTCTAACTGTAAACTAGATTTTTATTGCGTATTTCAGTTTTATTTATGAGAACATTAGCTAAGTAATTTAAGAATGTTAACTGAATTAAAACAAATATTTTGTTAATTATAGACGCCTATTACTTTTTAATACAACTTAAATGAAAATAAAAAAATTAGCTGAAAAATGCTGCTAAGTTTATTTTATAAAAAAATAATTCAAAAACAGCATCGCAACTGAAATTTTCATTGAATCAAAACCCGTTCACTCAGCTGCTCCAGATATGCCTCACACATGATTATCAATCTGTTTCTTTTAAATATCACATCATTTACCGCAGATTTAATCTGCCAAATTGCTATTCACCGGTAAGTAGACATTACACTACTAGCATATAACTATATAATAATCCATGTGACCAAGGAGCCTATTAATCGTAAAATCTTTCCTAGCTGCTTTATCTTTGGTGTTGTATTCATGTTAAAAAATTATAAAATACCCCCAAAAAAATTATTAAAAATCTTAAAATACCAAAAAATTCCGTATTCTCCTTAGCTCCGTGGTTAGCGCGTTAGACTCAAACCAAAAGGTCCCGAGATCGAATCTCGCTAATCGCCGCTTAATTTTTCCGAACTCTTCTTTTTGTCTCTGTAATTTTTCTCAAGTCATGTTGACTTCCTTTTATTTTTCCTTAACGTCTTTCATGTATTTTTTCCTAATTCTGCTCCCTTTTATTAACTATGATGTAGAGGTAGAGGGTTCTTTACCCTAGGCACTCTGTAATAATTAATCCTTGGAATCAAAACCTTCGGGCGTTCACTGATCAAATGTGGCGCTCGAGTCTAGTAAAACGTTTTTGTATAGTATACATATGCTGCGCGCATTTTTGCGTTTACATATATAAAGTACGTATAGTACACATGTTTTTGTACTGCTGCAATACTTTGTGCATTTTATAATCTACTTGTGAACCTACATTAATTAAATTTGTAAAAATTTATTCATATAATTATTTGCCTCCAGATTTTGCCACCCTACTCTGGAAAATATTCAACTGACACTCATGCAAAAAAAAAATACATTAATTAATTTTTTGTAAATTAGATGGTATTGGTGGAATGAATTAAAAGTACAAAAATTAAGTTTTATCTATAATACTTATGGCTCTGAGTAAACAAAACCGTGAGAGCTGCCCACAGCGATTTCAAATCAAAATTGCCAGAGAGAAATTTAAGCAAACTAAATGCAGTCTTGTTCTCTGAAGTTCTGTTAATGTCCTAATGCAGTTCAAATACAGATATCTCACAATTTTATTTTTAGTTCAGATGAAAAGTCGTTTTCATCATATTGGTGATTTTAACTAAAACAGAGTAACTCCAAATTTTTCATATATTTTATTTTAATCTTTTGAGTTTGTAGACAACAGAAATATGTATAATAAAGACTCTGAACGTAGGAAAAGTGTTCCTTCTAATCAAAACAACAATACAATAATCGCGACGTCGTCCTTTTATTTTTCCTTCCATGTCTTTCGATCTATACGTTTGCTACATTCAGTTAGTTGAAATTTCTAGTTGAGATAAAAATTCGATGTTTTCATCACTTAAAATTACGGAACAGCTATAAGAAGGATTAAATGTTTTGATTTAAAAAATTCATCATGGTTAACAACCAATACCTAAAAGAACTAACAACTTCTGTAAAAAGGCCTATATTCTGCAAATTATTTTAGAAATTTCCAAAATGCTTCATTTGAAAGACTGTTTTTCGATCTATCCGACGGTGCAAAGAATAAAATTCTGTGATGCTTAGCTAGATTTTTAAACAAAGACTCAAGAACAAACAATCCAAAATAAAACAAAACCCATCTTATTTTGTTTTAATCTTGATTTGTGAGAGATTTAAAGAATGTATATATGAAAAATTTCAAGATAATATGGATTTGAAGAAAAAGAAATTAAAAAATTTATTTTAAGATTTGACCCAAATAAGTTAAATAAAGCCTAATAAAAATAAGCAGTTTCTTTACCTACATATAAGAGCCTAAATATTAGATACTGGGAAAAAATGTAAAACGTTTTACACGAAATACTTCCATGCAAGTGAATAACGAGACTGTATTGTGACAAACCCAGAATCGTCCAAAAATATTACAGTTTAAATATGCAAATAAAGGCAGATAAGTATTACGTCTGTAATAAAATGCGAAACTGATCTTAGCACTGCTAACTAAATTGAATAAATGATAAGTTCGATTCACCCGAAGAAGAAAACGGAAGACTAAATTTCCTTCGAAGGATATACGAGTATTTAGCCCACAACGACTAATAAATAAAAAACGCAATTATCTACAGCAGCGTTAAAGACATGCATATTATTCACCGTTTGTTATTTGTGAAATCCTGAATTCCATTTGTAGCCTTAGGATATTGCGTGATTAAGGGAAAATAACATAGAGTTCAAGTAAGAGAACTTCTGTCGTATCTTTCCACGAAAAGAAATGCAATTATGCATTGAGTTATTACTTTCACATATCAATAATTCTTAGCCTTTTCTTTTATTTTACTTAAATATTTTACTATATTTTATTCAACAGAACTCTGGCAATGTAGTGTAGTTATAATTTCACTGCCATTACATTGACAGGAAACATACAGGAAATTGCATCAAAAGTACAAATTAATATATTTCATACAATATTCAAATATACTTTCATGCAAAACTTATATTAAAAAAAAGGATTTGGAAATTTACCCAATTATTGAGAAATGTTTTCAAAACATTCAACGTCGATGTGTTTTTATCGAAGACAGCAGATAATGAGAATTTAATTTCAAAAGTAACGCAGCTTGAAATCACATATTACACTCATGGACAAAAAAATTAGCGCACCAAGAAGGAGTCGTCACAATGAAACGAAATTTTACATACGTAATGACTGCTTTGATATAAGTAAATGATAAGGAAATCAAAGAAACAGGATAATTTATTTCAGAGAAAAGGGCAAAAGAACGGAGGAGTTAATACTCCGTTTCACCCCCTCTAGCGCGAATGCACGATGCGATACGATCGGGCATTGTGTCATACAAGTTCTGTATGATGTCTTGAGACATTTCGTTCCATGTTTGCTGTAACCTTGCCTCTAGTTCGTTCAAACTCGTGGGATGCCCAACTCGTCGTCCCAAATGATCCCAGATATGCTCGATTGGAGACAAATCTGGGGATCGGGCAGGCCAAGGAAGGGTAGTATCAGAGCGGATACAGTCTTGTGACACCCTTGCCGTATGAGGCCGAGCAATGTCTTGTTGAAAAATGGCTCCTGGGAGCCGTTGCATGAGTGGCAACACATGTGGTTGCAGGATTTCATGAACATATCTCTGGGCTGTCATGGTGCCACGGAACAATACTAGCGGTGACCGTGTATTGTAAGCAATAGCACCCCATACCATCACACCAGCTGTGGGAGCGATGTGTAGCTGTACAGCAAAGGCAGGATTGAGGCGCTCACCACGGGCTCTCTACACACGAACACGATTGTCATCATTGCCGAGATTGAATCTGGATTCGTCGCTAAAGACGACCTGGTTCCATTACGCTGCAGTCCAGTTTCCTCGTGCTCGAGACCACTCCAAACGAAGGCGTCGATGGGTGGGCATCAAGGACAGCACACGTTATGGGTGCCGCGATACCAATTGTCCTTCAGCCACGCGCCTTCGTATGGTTCGAGAAGACACAGGGGCCTCTAGTGAAGGTGCTACCTGGGCCTGGATGGCGGCCGATGAAGCAGTTGGTTGTACGCGTGCATTTCTTACGATGTGGCGGTCTTCTCGACGACTGGTCTGTCGAGGGCGTCCTGAGCCTGGTCTTCGTGTACATGACATCTCTCGGGTCCACTGGTCCCAGCACCTCTTCACAACACAATCAGAGCAGCCTAATTGACGAGCTACTCGCCTAGCTGACCACCAGCTTCCATCATCCCGACGATTCTCCCCCTCTCAAACTGCGGCAAGTGCTCATATTGTCTTCAAACACGGCGTAATGGCATGTCTACCTCAGCTCTTCCTTTGTAAATGATTCAACACACTCAAACAAAGCTTTGGTTACCTGTTTTATACTCCACAGAGTGCAACGTTCAACGCCCTCTACCAGCTATACGTAATGCGCAATCACGCTGCATTTCTAATCATTTGCATATCTCCCCGACATGTACCTTCATTGCAAGTTTCGTTACTATCCCGCAATTATTTCTTGGTGAGCTAATTTTTTTGTCCATGAGTGTATTTATATATTTTAGCTTATATGCAGAACTTTTTTCAAATTCTTTAAAAGGTGTAATAATGTGCATTGGTTTGAGGAAAACGAAAAAGGAAATTTTTGTTATATAAAACGGTGCTTTTTACTTTATCTAAATTAAAATCTATTATTAGGGGATTAGGACACAATAGCCAAACCCTGGTGGTGAAGCATCATCATCCACCTCCTTTTAGTTCAAACACCACTGTAGAGATATTAGGACATTGAAGCAGCACACGTGAAAAATGTGCAATGTCCTCGCCTGGACTCGAAACTGGACCTATCGAACACGTTGTTGAACAACGAAAGTATGCAGAAAGGAGGGAGAAAATATCTCATAATACTATCTATCCACTACTGTCTTCGTATCTCACCATTACTTTTCTGCTCATCACACAAATGACCTTGAAACACTTCAGGGAGATTACTGTGATTTTATAATAACCTTTGCTGTATTGGCAATATCTTAGTTAGTTGTTTTGGGTTATCTTGCTGCAGTCGCTTCTGTGCTTTCTCCACTTACTTTAGAAACCCTTAAAAGTCATAAAGGATTTCAATAAGGCCTAATATTGCAATTTTTTCCTTTTTAGATCTTCATTTTTTTATACGCAGGATTAATTTTATGCTCGAACTAAGACTGTTGTTGTCGCGACTCGTCTCACTTTTCTGCTGCTATCAGATTACGTGCAGAAATTTTGTAGCGGTAAACACAGCAGGATTCCGTCCGTCATTGCATGGGTCGCGGACACTTTAGAGGTCTCTGTACGAATTTGCCTATCTCCATCCCAGAATTGAAGAAGAATTCTATCCCTCCTTCCCTACCACCAAACCTCTCGATCAGTTCGCCAGTATTTTAAGTGGCCTGGGTCGCACAAAGAAATATGAGCTTTAGAAACATCGACGCCTTCTCCAGAATTCAAACACAGGTCCAACTATACGACAGGCAGCATCGTAACCATTATACCGATCAGGGCGGCGAAGCCCTCTGTATAACTAAAATGGTTACTTCTAAAAAGCCAAAAGATGGAAATTCAACACACTGTGACCTCTGCATAAAATAGAAAATCTTAATTACCTACAATATTTTAACATCTATTAAACCTGTTAGTTTTCAAACTAATCCCACATTTTATTCATAGCTCAAATGTTTTATAATTTGTGTAAATTTAATTTCGCAGGACTAAGTGGACAAATTTAATTTGTCCAACCATAAAAAGGCATGATATTACTCCACGCATTTATAGGATAATCAGTTTCATTTAAAATTTAGATTAACTTTCCCACAAACCAACATATTTCAAGCAAGGATTCAAAATTTAAATTTTTTACTGGCCCCTGTTATTCCTCAGACTTTCACTCACTTAAAAATCTAACCAAAACACAACTCAGTGCAGGAAGTCGCAAATTGGAATCGACCAAAACTGAACAATATTTGAAACCTAAGGAAATAAAATCCCCTCTCTCCATCCTCCCCTCTCCTATAAAAAGATCGAAAATTCGAAAGAGCGTTGAATTCTCAGCAAAAGATATCCAGTAACACGCTCTTACTGGTCGTCGTCCTCAATATAAACTTTTTATGTCTACCACTTTACTTGTCAAACCCTTCCCTATAACCCATTATTGAAGCCTGCCTCTCGCTGTAATGGTCGTGCTGAGATAAGGGTAATAATAATACAAAGCGCACTATTCGATTTCCACGGGTGATGGGGATTTTCACCCACATTTGCTACAAATTTTTCCCTCGGCAGGAAAAATAGGCTGGATATCGAAGAAAAGTAAAATAGAGCGGGCAAGAATAATTCTATATTAAGGCATCATTTTGCTTAAAGGCTGACTGCTTTGGAGTATATCAACTTAAATCTATGACTGTTAATTTAATATTTTAATCGCACATAAAAGAAATATGAAACGATTGTATTCTATGAATAAAAGTGAACAGTTTGGACATTAGAAGAGCCTCATAATCTATTTTTTTTAATTGTTAGCCCAGAAGGGCTATTAATTTCGTTTTTGCATTTTGTGGTGTTTCACTATAAACGGCCTTTTTTCCCTTTTCAAACTGTTACCCCAAATATTACCGCCCTGTGTTATATTTAAAGAAATTAAATAATGAAGAATCAGCATAAATGCATGTTTGTTTCTCAAACTGTGATAAAACGAAGGTACCTAGAGCCATCCAATTTTGAATGAGATAATCCTGCTGCGAATATGGGCATCTGGAAGCCCAAATTTGGAATTTAGAATTTGTTTTCATATTTTGTAAAGTGTGTATCGGAAATTCTAAAGCTATGCTCTTTTTAAATTATTTTGAGATATTGCTGTTGAGTTGAATTTTATGGTTTAAGTGCGAAGAACATGATATTTAATAAATAAAGGTAACATACGAAATGTTAAATAAACGACCCTTCGTGTGTAATATAAGATCCGAAAGCTTTCAGATTTTGTTTCATTTTTTAAATTTACTTTTCAAACACATTACGTTCTCCCATGAGAAGTTAACCTCGAAGATCTCGCCAATTGCTGTACTAAAATCTGTTGCCATTTCCTGGGTAAAATAGCTTTTAATTTATATTTCAAATTATAACAATCGATTGCTTATTTGCTAATTAGTGTACCTGATAACAGCGATTTAAAACACTATATGAAATTCTCAAAAACCTTTACCTTAATTTTATTTTTTTTACCTTTCAATTAAATTAAATTAAAGAATTTTAGAGCTATAAAACAACAGCTATTTAAAATTAACGTTCATCTTAATATTTTACATCGATATCAATAATAAAGCATTTATGAATATTATTCATGGTATCTATAACATATGTATTTGATAATTTGTTTTAGCCTTTATTTTTGAAGATGAGTGTCTTCTGTTTAATGATATAGCATTAGTACAGGAATCTATCATCTGTATTGTCCGTAAATCTGAGGTGGTGGCTGGATGTCAGTGGAGAGCTCGTCAGCGAAGAAGGGTGAAAATAACCCTTTATTAATTCTAACTAATAACAGAAAGACACGATTTTTAAACTTTACAATAACACCGTCAACTTGTGGTAAAACTTAAACGTGAAATATAAATCAATTCAAAGTCTAATTAGAATACTTCTGGATTATCACGCTGAAGTGTGGCTAACTTAGGTTGACTCAACAAAAGCTAACAGGCGTGACAATTTTTTGAAGTGACTAAGAGGCGTACTAGCGTAACAGAGTAATAGCAACGAAACGTGCGCTGGCTTGCAAAAACATGCTTTGAATAAACTCAGAGATTTACCCGTTTAAATACTCACTTCGCTTAACTTTAAATTTACATCCTGGCGAGGAAATGCGAGGGGAAGTTGAGGAATTCATGAAAGATATCAGATTTAAAATAATTTCTTATTCAAAATAAGGGAAACCCTACAAGCTGAGCAGCGAAATTACATCTTTCGTTGCTGACTTTATGAAAGAATAGATAGGCGCGACAGCCTTGTGGCGCAGACATCTTCCTTTAGCCAAATTATAGACAACACTTTTGAGGTGAGAGTATCGTAAGGGTAGATGTTGCGAATTTGCTCCGATATTGTGATGCAGATGACAGAACACATGAAAAATCAGCTGCCTTCACTAGAATTCGAACCATAGCTGTTTTCGGTTACCAGCTGGACATTACACAGCTATTACACGCACAATGGAAGCACGCATGACAGAATGTACTATAACACAGTAATGAAAAATAGTACAATAATGAAATAGTATAACGTAAAGATTTATTTCTCTTAGGCTGAAAAGAACAAAGAACTGTGATATATTAAATTTTTGTCGCCCCCTTCAAAAAAAGCAAACCATCCAAAGTGAAATTAATTTCCGTTTAGTAAGAATAAAAACAATTCTAGGCACAACTATCCTCTTCAAACAGAAAGTATATGCTCAAGAAAGTTTTTTATTCCTTCAAGAAATAAAAAACGCGTCTCTTTAGATAGGAATACAACCTATAACAATATTATCTAAATGCTGCAGAGAATAATTTTACTCAACTCTGTATATTGGCATTATACGCCGAATGCTTTGTGCAGGAAATCTTACAATCATAAATAAACTCGGCGAACCTAGTAATGTACACCCATTAATAACTTCCGAGACATCGAGAGATATACATTTCAAAATTTACGTTCGACTCTCTTCGTTACATCCTCTTGACTGTAAAAGGATCGATTGTCATAGGATTCTGAGAAGCCAATATAAATCCTTTGAACTGTGTAAAGTCAATAAGGTGCTCCACATTTTGTTCCCCTGCTGTCAATATTTGATTCGGTACTACTGAGATCTCCATGATATTGCCTCTTCGGAACCAAAGGAAAGGCTACACGTTAGAGCTATGTAATGCGTATGGCTGAATTATCTTAGGCAAAGGAGTTATTTGTAATATTCTCGATGATGCTCTCGCTTTAAAATGATTGATAATATACTTTTGAGAAAACAGTGAAAGATCATAAGACATTGTAAACTTAAAGGAACTCATTTTGCTACTTCGGCATTTAAATAAAATTACACAGAATGTTTTAAATTTAAGTTATACTTAAAATCTGGTGCTTTACTTTGAACTCAGCACTATTGATTTCATTTTCTAAGCTTAAAATAATGGCAAAATTGAAAAATAGTGCTCTAGTTTTATAGAAATATATTGACAAGAAATTAAGATGCAAGAATTATCTTCAGATATCAAAATTATAATTTGAACTAGTAGCAGTCTCTTAATTCCCCCTCTCTATTCTACTAAAAATAGTAATGTCTTTTTCTCAGCTGCGTCATTTCTAGATGAATACATTTCATATGACATGCGTGATGATAATGACGTAGCTCATTCCGAACTTGAACTCGAAATTTCGAGAAATGAAACGTTTTCTTAGTAAGCAACTTTAAACGAAATCTTCTGTTAATATGCTGCTATACTGGATAGCTGCGCACATTTGCTTCTAGCTCTTTTGTAGTAGTAGAAGGACAAGTCACATAGTCCTTTTAGGAGTAGAAGGACAAGTCACATAGTCCTTTTAGGAGTAGAAGGACAAGTCACATAGTCCTTTTAGGAGTAGAAGGACAAGTCACATAGTCCTTTTAGGAGTAGAAGGACAAGTCACATAACTTGTCCTTCTACTCCTGTTATCGCTAAGACGCTGCCTCTAAACTATCTTCCTTCTAGTTGGTTATATATAGTTATATATTCGTGGCATTTATTGTAGCATAATTTTTTGTCTTTGCTGATATCGTGTATAACTTAAAAAGATGACTATTTAAATTAAAAGCTAAATGTTTTATTATTGCCTCTATTAAATGAAAAATATTTTTTTAAGCATAGCCCCATGCCACGGACAAATTAATTTTAAGCAATGATTGCATAAACCTCAGTGGCAACACATCGATACTTATATAAACCTTCATTACCACAGGTATAAACCCTTACGATTCCTCAGTATAATAATGTGCCATATCTACCTCCAGCTGCCTAATTACGGCAAGGCATTCTACGCCATTCAGCTAAATTTAAGTCTAATTATCTAAATAAGAACTACTTGCTCTTTTTTTTCTTCCTTTGGTTCTCTTGTGATCATCACGCTCCACCGCCAGCTACCTAATTAATAACACTGGTAGTTCGACTTTGCTTCACCGCCCGGCGAATTCTGCATGTGTATTATCTTAATTTTCCCTTTGTGTACATAAAGATGAGACAGTTTAGCTTAAAAAACCTTCCATGGAACCATCTCTTTCCCAACGGTAATAGTCCTCGTATACTTTACCATAATTCAATATCTGCATAAATCTGCATTGAATGTATGTATATTTCTCACATTATGAGAAAACGACGGCACCCAGAGTCATCAAATTTTGAATAAAGTAATCCTCCAACCGAATGTGGGAACCTGGAAGCCAAACTTTGAATTTGTTTTATCTATTTCATATTTTGTAAAACTTTAACGAATGTTTGATTGAAAACCTCAACGACTTCAAAGCGAGCAGTGGCAACACTGTACGGAAAAAAACACTTTTATCTCCAGGACACGAGATTATCTATCGGAAATTCTAAAAATATGCTGTTTTTGAATAATATTTTTAGCCCAAAGGGACGTTAGTCCAAATATTTTTGAAACATGTATGTGTGTGTAAATGAACAAAACGCCCTTTCGAGCGTAATATAAAATCTGAAAGTTTTCAGATTTTATTTTTCATTTTTAAAAAGATGCAAATGAAATGAAACTTCTGAAACTCAAATTTAATTTTCTCAACATCATTTGAAAAAAAAAATCTTCATAAATCACAGGAAATGTAGAAGGAAAAGTATTACTTCAAGAATCAACAGAGACAAACAATCAACATGCATCGCTAAAGTTTTTTCCATAGCGTTCAGGGAAATCCAAAAGTTCGTTTCATAAAAGCGTATTTCCGATGTGGCACTTTACGAGAGTGATGATCCAAGCACCGGTTAACTACGAAAGTTGTGTTCATTTTCGATAAACGCTTGGCATCAACAGAACTGTTTTTTTCAGCGTTATGAGTTAAAACATTTAAAGATTTCTTCAGGCTAACATTCGAAGCATTCAATAGGCGGAAAATCGTGTTTTTCAATAACGAATCTTTTTCAAGATTCACTTGATTTCGTGATTGAATGTTCCATCTCTAATAAATATGAAATCTAAATACTGTGTTCTTTTAAACTATCTGTAAAAAGGGACCTTAATCAGATTACCAATAAAAGTATCTTCATGAGAAGAAAGAAGAAATATTTTCTATAGTAGAGCTACTAATGCACAGTAAGCTCGCTAGTATATAAAATTAAACTTTTATTCAGTTATGCATTCATATAAAGTAAGATACAGCAAAACCTGGCTGTAAGTTTGTGATAAACTTTAAAACAAATGCACGAATTTTATGAAAACTCCAATTAAATTGTTACGTTGTAAGGTTTTAGTTAAACTAACAAAGTTTTATTTTAATTTAAATCTTTCTATCTCTTCTCAGTTTCAACTTCCCAGCAGAAGAAGCGCACGTTTTCAGCTTTATGCTAATTTGAAGTGGAGCTAAGTTCTACTTAAGCAAAAGGTAGAAACCTCTCAGTGTGAGAGAGCTTTTAGTCTCAGATCACGGTCATTCTATTCGACGTTCGCCTGACCAGCTAGCAGTTAAAATTCTAAGCCATAGTGATAGCTACGTGATTGCTTATTGAAATAAATCCAAGTGCGCTAGTATTAGTAATTCTTGCTAGGCACCATTTAGCTAGAGGCCAAATCCGCGTATAGCTCTGTGAGCAAAGAGTAATTTAATTTCTATTTAGCTTTAGTTTTAAATTTATCTGATTGTTCATTTTAGACCCAAGTGTGGTCTTTTACTTTCTGTATCCCTCGCGAGTTGGGAAGTGGTTTGTAAATAATATTGATTTAATAAAAGAGGATTTTAAATCCCCTTCAAGTGCAGTTATTCTAACACTTAATCACAGTATCCTACTACCGAACATAGCTGCATTCAGCTCCCTGTTCAAGATCAGAACTTAAGGGGTTTCACAAAGATGTTTGCCAAGAATATGCACCGAACACTCAGTCCTGACAACGTTTCTTATCATAGAACTTTGTTTATTAATTCTTGAATCTTCATTAAAATATTTTAATAAAATGAGAAAAAAATTTTAAATTTTGTGCGTACCCCAGAAACTGGCATAGTCGCAAAGTACTTAGTTTCTAGCTGAATTCTGAATCATTTGAACTGGGAGGTCTCGTGGTTTCAATTTAACGCAGAATTTACTTTAAATCGCATAATAAAGCCTGATAGTGCTTACAATAGTATTTTAATTTCAATAGATGCTATGATAAAACACTAAACTTTTAAACCAAATATTT
This sequence comes from Stegodyphus mimosarum, assembly GCA_000611955.2. NCBI lineage: Eukaryota > Metazoa > Arthropoda > Arachnida > Araneae > Eresidae > Stegodyphus > Stegodyphus mimosarum. The sequence continues at coordinate 752,474 of KK119982.1, forward strand.
GCCTTTTTGAATATTTTTCTCGTTGCCAAAATTTAATATACAAAAAGTAACAAATCAACATTTGCGCTTATCTGAAAGACCCCCATAAAACTATTTGCTGATATAAACCTGTGTTTTCAATTTTCTCTTAGATAATTACTTCTTAATTGGCTCGAGCACAATTACTCCGAATATTGGAAAATTAAATTATCTCATACTGTAATCACACACATACTTAGAATACGAGCCTGTACAAACAAAAATATGAATAAGTTTAAAAAAAATATTTTCACCACCAATTTTCCGTAAATCCAGCAGAAAAGTGATTAAGAAGCATAAGTTGCTTTCATCATGACTACCAACCAGTTCGAATGAAAGCAAAATAAACAACTGCGTAAAAATTATGATCTGCTATGGCAAATAACGCCGCTTTTGAACTTCTGCTTTCTACTAAAACACGACAAAGTCTCTAAGACTTGACACTTTTGACAGCAGTTCGCACAAAATTAAGTCGCTGGCCGATTAAAACGTCAATAAAATGCCTTCAGTGACTGCTTAGGGAGCACTAATTTGTCAGTGCTGTTAAATTCGTGGATTACTTCGCGTTCTTGAAAGTTTTCTACTCGTTGCTTGTAATTTTTAGGGAAATTTAACTCTGAAGCTAATGACTTGGAAATCCTTCTTAAGGTAGTCTTGGAACTTCGTCTCGACATGCTACAGAAATAGTGGTTCAGTATTTGGTATTGCATTTTAATATAGAACTAATATGAAACATTGCACTGGTACAAGTCAGAACTTGAGCACAAGTTAATAAAATATGGAAGACGTAATTTTACTATTTTTTGTTCTTAAATATAATATATTAGTAAAATATTTCTTTATAGAACACAAGGGAAAAACACAGTTATTATGTTAAACACAATTATGTCCAAATGGTAAAATGCGAATGGAGAATAACTTGGTAGACTTAATGTTTTAAAACATTTTGTGTTGGGAGATTTAATGAAAGTCTAACAAACATAAATAAATACAAAACATTTCACAAATTATTTTTAACTTACAAAATGTCATTCGCCTTCAGAACTTTACTACTATACTGCACAACACAACTGCTACACTGGATTTATGTACAGACTGTTAAAGTTTGAAATGCAGTGTTATTTCATAAAATTTATGTCCATACAACGGATAGTCGTTGCAGGATAATGTCTTATATGAGTAAATTGCACAATAGAAAATACTTTAAAGTTTATTTCAGTTTAATCTATATGCAATTGCGAGAATCACAGACACAACTCATGAACTTGGCTTTCCAATATTCGATATAAATTTTCTCATACCGATTTTATGTTTACATTAAAATAGCTCTACATTTGCTTTCATTTTTCATGAATACATCTCTTCTCTAAATAGCTCATAGTTTAAAAAGAATATAAAAGGATGAGATTCTTATTGGAAAATGAAGCCTAAAACTGTTCTCAATGAATTTTTGGGGACAACTTCTTTTCATATGCGATATACGTTTCTGGAAATGGTTGAATTCAAAACTTCCAAACACGGACTCAAATAATTAATCTCTAAAATTAGTCATGTGGCTGTAAACTGCTAATTTACTGCAGTTATTTGTTACAGACTACAAACTATTTGTTAAAGAATAATGAATAATAGAATAATGACTAATAATGATGAAGAAAAACAATCAACGTTCATTTTTAGTTTCTTTAACATTTATTCTTCAGCGTGTTCGGTTTCTTATACTACAGACCATTTAGTTTCATTGATTGTAAAAAGAATCCTCAAGGTAACATTTTCATTACTTTAGAAATACACTAATTAAAAGTACTCAGGCTATTTGTATTGAACTGCAGCAGTTTGTTTAGTAAACGAGACCAGAGTGAATTTCACGTACAGCAAAACTCCACTCAGCTGTAAAATTGCAAAAAAAGTAATTTTAAATCAGTGAGTCCAAAAACCAACCATTTCTCATTTTTTAATATCAGCTCTTTTTCATTGTTTCATACTTCAATAAAAATGAGATAAATAGTTCAAAACAAAAGAAGTGATCTCAGCATATTGCTTACAAAATAAACACTGAACTGTAATGCCTTTGTCCAAGAGAAGACCTCTACATATACTGGAAAGTGGGGAACAAATATTGTTCATTTAACAAGCTCTTTTACATAAAATCATGAACGTTACAGAACGTTGAATATGCTGAAGTTATTTTTTTTAATGAAAGACATACAATAAGTCACAATTATTCTTATTCTCTATGCAAAAAATAAAATAGCTTCAGCGATTCACAGTTTTAACTATATTCACTTATAGAACAAAACAATAATTAGTAAATCATCTTCCTAAGTAGTCTATGGCGAAATTTACGAAAGAATGTTTTTCTTATAAGACACATCACAGATCTGAGACTTAATGTTGTTTGTTTTGAATGAAAAACAAGGTGCTCCTGCAGCTTAAAGATAGGCGAATAAAATACGCGTTGAGCAAACATATCATCTCACATCTCATCTACTGCAATTTATATGGTACATTTCAGACGACAAGCTTCTTCAAGGAGATGCCCCACAGAGTATCCATAATTCTTCCACGCCTCTCTCTCGCTCATCCCGAGAGTACTGGTCACTCATCAAAACATCTTTTTTTTCCTTCTCTGCTAATCACGTGATCTCCCCTAGTCTGACGCCGGAATTATTTATGAAGTCCTTTCAGGTTTCTGGAGAACCTAACATGCTCGCTTCCCGAATTAGGTTCTAAAAGTCTTATCACGCATGTTAACATAACAGCCAAAGAAAACAACAGATATTAGAATCACTTGACATTAAAATCAAATGTAGCTCGATAAACAAAAAAATCTTTTAATAAGAATAGTTATGTGTTTTAAAGCTTGCTAAAGAATGGGAGCTTGGGTTTTAAAGCTTGGAAGTAGTTTATTATTTTCAATCTTCTTACATATTTATTTTGATATTTGACTTTAATATGTTTCCACAGACCGATATGGCATAAACGGGAAAAAAAAGTTAACAATTGTGACTGTAAAAGGCCAACTTTATACCGAGAACTACAATAAAAATTTGCGCTTAGCACCTATCTAATCAATGATCATTAGCAATAAATATGGAAAAGTAAATTGCACAAAAATATACAACTTCTAATGTTTTACATTGAAACACGAAAATGTCTTGATGCATTGATTCAAGAGCAAGCCCTTTTTTATAGAATATAAAAGGAGATAGGGAAGAGTACAAATAACAATACTCTTCAAATCGTACATCAAATCAGTAAATAACTGTGCAGATCTAAGTAATATAAAAATAATCACTGAAACAGTAGCACCCGTCTGCTTAAAAGAGAACTGAAACGCAGTTTGTTTATAAAGCAATGCCAAACAGAATGTTTGTTACAAAAAAAATTTGAAACAAAAAAATAGTAGAAATATATATGCGCACGGAGATCAAGTACCTCTAAGTTATTCCGAAAATTGAAATTTTTAAACTTTCATATTAAAATTCTAATCCTTATGAGCATTTGAAAATAAACCTCATGTAAAACGTCGTTCTAAAACCAAGGTTAATACAAAATATAATCCTAAACATCTGCCGTTTAAAGAGCCAAATATGTTTTATTTACATTCGTATTTCAGAACACTGCTTGTATTAAATACCCTGAACTTTACATAAAAGCTTCTATATACGATTTTATACTAATATATACACAGGTTTGCGAAAATAAAGGAAAAATCACAAAAATAGCGATAACTCATGCAAAAATAAGCTAATCTGTATGAAATTTGAATATGTTGTCAATTAAGAGATGTTGAGAAAAACTGTAGTATGCAAATTAGTGGCGCGCAGATGGAATACTTCATCTACGAGAAGTAGAAAATTGCAAGATCTGAGATCAAGCCTGCAAATTTCCTTGTGGTACTGAGATACAAAATCTGGGATAGCCAATTCGTAAGAATGACTTCCAGGCATTATTTGTCCGAAAAACTGCGATGGAAAGCTATTGGGAGGACTACAGACAGGACACAATCAGCCGGAAATAGCCAGATGGCTAAATGTGACTACTCCTGGGGTTCATAGACTTTGGCAACAATTTCAACTGAAAATTCGGCATCCAGGAGGTTCAGCCAAGAACAGCCAACCGCTGCGAGGAGCGTCGATGACAGATATTTGCTGTTATGCGCACCAAGTTATAGAACCACAACCCAGACTCAAGTTCATATCCTCCAATGTTGCAGCCACCGAAAGGTTGGTGTCAACATCAAACGTGCGTAGAAGTCTTCACGAAGCAGGTCTGTACGCGAGGCAACCAGCCCATTTGCGTGTCGCTCACGTCACATCATAGAAGGGAACGTTTGAAGTGGGCTCGTCAACATGTCCATTGGACGGCTGATCAAAGGAGAGCTGTTATCTTTACGGATGAGTCCCTGTTTAACCTCCAAAGTGATAGTAGGCGTTATTTGATTTGGAGAGAACCTGAAACCTATTTATCATCCATCAAACATTATTGAAAGAGATGCATATGGAAGAGGCTGTGTATGTGCTTGGGATGAATCTCTCTGGGTGGACGCACAGACCTCTATGTCTTTTTACGTGGAACCATAAATGCTCATGCCTATAGAGATGACATTCTTGATGCTTATTTGCACACTTATGCATGGGCAATAAAGGATGGTTTCATGCTACAGGGCGAGAACGCTATACTGCACAAGGTTCGCATCGTGGATGATTATTTTCAACAGCAAACAATTCAGTGCATAAAGCGGCCAGTTCGATCACCAGACCTGAATCCTATCAAGCATGTTTGATAGGTTTTCGGACGGCCTATAGGTACTCTAAATTCTTCTCTTGCCAGGCTTGCAACTACTTTGAAATAGTAACGGCTCTTACTTCCTACAGAACTGATAAACCGCATAACTGACAGCATCACATATGGCTGTATGTGCTGTATTGCTTCTAGGGGAGACAATTTCCCTATACCAGGTATCGAAATTACCTATCGAAGGTAATTTCCCTATACATCCGATTTGATCATTTTATGCTTACACTAATTTCTATAACACCATAATTGTCTAGTAATTTCTTTCCATGTTACTTTATAATTTTATTTAATTGTATTGTAGAATTTATGTTAATTAACCTATTTTTTATGATTTAGATCTTTACTGTCACTTCTGCTTTAGCTGACTGTCATCAGGATGCAAATGAGTAAAAGTGAATATATTTATTTAAGGTGAAGTTTTTGAAAGTTTTAGATATAGACATTTTGGCAGCGACGCTCGTAGTTTGTATTTCTGTCTCGCCCAATTGTACTAAGTTAGTATTCTGGCTTTAAGCGTTTTACTATCACAAGTTTAATCGCGCAGTTAAAATTTTTGAGACAACTCTCAGATACGAGACCACTTTAATTTGTTTAATAACCGCAAATGGCAGACCTTGATCTGTATTCACAAATTAAGCCCTTGTTAAGTTCAAGTTTTACAAAAAAATTATATTTAAAGCCTTCTTAGGGATTGGTAATGCTTCACAGACGTAGGGGATAACTTGTTTATAAGTAGGGTGTTATAAGACTCTACGTTAGATATATATATAGGACAGTATTCTACATCGTAAATAGAGTGTCTCTATAAAATGACCCATTACTGTGCTACTGACTTAAGAACGTTTTGAGCTATAACTAAATTTGAAATCATATGAATATTCCGAATTCTCACTTTTCATTGTTTCAATAAAAATTATGATGAATATGTACGCAGTACTATTTAAATATATAATTATTCGGATTGATAAATTTATTTTTATATTTCTTTATTTATGTTAATAAAATAAGGTGCACTTACAGGATTTGAAGATAATTAATCTTTTAAGTAAAGCTTTCTCTAAATTATAACTTCCTCGCTTAGGCTCATGTTTCCTCCTAAACTGTTGTTCAGAATTTCAAGAATTAATTGTATAAATCTCAAAATATATAACAAAATGAATAACTGTTATGCTTCTCGCATTAAAAAGTTTAGAAATTACTTTTAATTTTATGTTAAAAAATACTCGATTTCGAAATCTCAAAACTGAAAATGTTATTTTTTAGTAAAATATAATTTGATTATTCTTAAAGTAAGTCATTTGAATTATCTGTTATGTGCCTATGCAAAAACATCAGCTCGAATTATTGATTTATTTATACACAATGCTGCGCGCAGTGTATATTACAATCTTGATTGATGAGAAATAGATTTGCATTTTATTTAAATTTTTCTGTTATGTGGAATATGAGATAAGATATCATATATAATACCAAGGAAGTCGAATAAGTGCACAAAATATCACAAATCAGAATCCAGTTAGTTATACCTCACCTTTATATTTAAACCGAGTTATGTTTTTGGCATATTTTGACACTTCATGATTACCTGCCCTTTTAATGTTTCAATTATTCTCATTTAAAAACAAGGTAATTAGAGACTGCGAATGTAAAACGATCTTTCTTTACCATAATAAAAATAAAAGAAGAGTTGAATTTAAGCTCATCAGTTACACGAAAAAATTGTTAGACTCATATATGGAGTCTTGGGCAAATAGGATTAAGTAGAGAAGATTGTGGGCCAAGCTGACAGTTGGAAAAGAGGATATATGATGGGAATTCGGACACGGGCCCTTTCCTCATTTATCATTTTAAGATCTTAATGAGTAACGAATAGGACTGGTGATATTATTATCATTTTGATTCCGCTTTCAAGCCGCTTATGTTGACTATCTAGGTTTTCTTCAGTCTGTTATAATTAATGATTTAGAGGTTGTTAGAAAGGGCGTGCTTCATTTAATATACTGGATGAAATACATATAAAGACAATCATAAATTATGCATATCTTTGCTTATTTTACATTAGATAATGTAACTATTATTGTTTCTGTTGTGAGAAGCAATGTGGAATTTGAAAGTCGAATATACTCAACATAGCACATACAAATACATTTGATTACCTCTTGTAAAATTCAGCTACTATTTTTGCCATAGATGACGATTTTCTTAATATTAGCAGTATTTGAAAGCTGCTTCTCTATTATGAGTGCCAAAGTATATGAACCAAATAGCAAAGCTGAGAAAGAATTTTCTGACTTAAAGCTGTAAAGTCTTTATTTTATTCTAACCAGTCATTTTTTGTTTTCCTTTCCTTTGCCTCCTGATTTCAGTTTCCTGCCTGTTATGACGTATATGCAAATTCTAAACGTGTTTCAGAAGCAGTATTTAAACTGCGTTTCAAGAGTTCAAAAAGAGTAGTAGCGGACTTAGTTCCGAGTTTATACTGCATGTTTGAAATTAGCTCTCTCGTCGGTGTTAGACATCTATCAGTTTCTACTGTTATTTCTAGGCTCGGCTTTACTGGGCGCAGCCGGTTTAGCTTTAACTTAAGCTAAGGAGCCAGTCGTTAGATATCTTAACTTATTAGTGATTTGTTACAATCGTATTTTCTGTTAAATGTACTTTAGCCACAAGTGGTGGTGATTTGTGAGCACGAAATGCATGCATCTTTTTTAATTTTGTTTTAAATAAAAAGGTTATTCTAAACCTTCATCTGCAGTTTTATTTCAAAAGACATAGCGAGTATTTGCTACTTCGTCTTCTATATAGAGTTCAAGTTGTATGCTACCTAAGAGAAGAAAGAGACTCTAAAACGCGACTGAGAACTTTTCAAGTTTCAAACGCAAGCAATTCGTATAAATATTCTCTCTCCTATTTATTTGCCATTTGACTAACAACTGAAACGAAATATGTGAGGTCCTTAGGAGATTTAAACTGAATATTCACTGTCGCCTATATCGAAGAAGGTCAAAGTCCTGCATCAGGAGCAACAACTTTTCTCGAAAAACAATCTATGACTGCAAAATGGTCTACAAAACTTCAAACAAATGTATGGCTGATTATGAATTTAATGCCGTTATACGTAAATGCACCTCAAACTAGATGAATACATATTTCCATAATTTTTATAACAGTTATACCTAAAAATAAAAGCGGTTATATTGAGGTTTAAAATAGTACATATTAAAAACATTTACTAATCTTATGATATTAAAGATACATTACAGAATGTAAATATGAAACTAATCATTATGCAAAACATCATGCTTTCCACAAAACAATGCGATAGGCTTTTAAATTATAAAATTTAGCTTTTGGTAGTTCTAACTGACTCATATTTTTGTAACAAAATCTCAATCATCTTAGTGGTCCTACGTGCGGCACGTTGATGTTGACTTGCACCGACTTTTTGTCAAGGGAGAAAACCATATATCGCCAAGCCCCGCTAAACAAGGTGAAAAATCCAGTACTCCAAACCCCGTACACACCCTTGTAAAAATTTCCCGGAATTCCGAGGTGTTGAACTAAACACAAATCCAAATGTCGCCAAGCATGCCAAAAAGAAATGCGAAGAATCCAACGCACGTGCAAGCCAAAAAACCACCAATCCTAGACCGAACCGGAAATTCTCATTGTATTCCTCTTAACACGTAAGCAAAGCCTTAGAATTCAGCTAAAAAGCGCGACTTTTCAATCCTTTCCCCCCCCCAAGACCTTTTCACAAACAAAGTGTAAAAATTTAGTTAAATAATTGACTGTATCTTAAAAACTGTTAAAGCTAGAATCTTGAAAGTGATCCTAAACTAAAAGGCTAATTTTGCATCCAGTGATATAAATTAATAATGGATCAACTTAAGTAATTTTAAATCAAGTTTATTGCGTAGAAAAGCACCCAATTCCATTATGTGCTTCCTTGCGTTTACGAGTAACGAGTGGAAAATACCCCTAATTAAGTACCAAAAACCCCTAATTAAAATTAAACCAAAGCAAATATAAATACAGCATATTAAATAAAATAACACTGTGTAGCATAAATTTAGAATAAAAATAAAAATTAATTCTTAACTCATAACTTAAATAATTAAGTGAATTTGCTACACAACAATATAACACATACTTTTAAGTACATGACAAAAAAGGTAAAGAACGTAACATAAAAGTAAACTTAACACATAATTTTAAGTTGTAAAATGGATTTATATCAATATGTAAGATCCATAGACTGACTAACAATGCTGAGAAAAGTTATTGAAAACTGTATGTTATTGGGCTCTGCTGAGAATTATTGTTTACCCATAACAAATATTTTTCTGAAAATACACTAAAAGAATAAAGTGACGTTATAAAGTTCTCCCGCCTTCTTAGCATGTCTTCGTGGTGCAAGTCAATACACTCAGCGCATATTCGAGAAGTTCGAGTCCCGGCGAAGGCACTGCACATTTTTCATGTCTTCTGCTTAGAAATAGCATAATTTTTCTACAACTTTGCATTAAGTACGTTTTTCAGGCAAATGATTTTTGTCTTACAATATTGTTACGAAATGCCCAGATGCCAGATGCTTCCCGCAATGTGGCTTAGGGTTGACAGAAATTGGCAGGGAAAGGTTAGGGTTATCTAGCGCCCAATTGCCCAATTGGCGATATTTGGCGACAAAATTTGCGGTATGCTATACATGGAACAAGAACATGCTAGAACGCATTCTTAGCAGTTTTCTCGGGAATGTTCTTGAAGGGAGGTTAAAGCTATATATATCCTGCCTATACGGGGAGGAAGCAGTGTCTTGAGTTCAGAGATTAGCTTGAAAGCGATCGACCGAATCGGGGGATGTACTTTAGTGTTTTGCCGTGAAGCTGTCTTCACCGTTACAGTTTGAAGGCTGTGTTGCTTATTCTTTCAACGTGTTTGTCGTATTTTTTCGACGAGCGTAAACGTGTTTTTTTTTAACTTTCCTTGTAATACAGTGCTTACTGGCAAAAAAATTGTGTGTGGATTCTTCTTCAAGTGTTGTCCTCAATTACTCAAAATCCATGAGCCCGTTGAACGCAACAATATGTAGCACAACAACTGTCACTTATTTCCTGTTATCTAAGGAAATTATCCTTATCTTATACATATAATATTACAAAACTTGCGATTGGCTAAAAATGAAGTTTATGTGGTTTTTAATATTAATGTTAAGTGTAATACAATTTACATTCATTCTTAACTGCGTAATTTTTGCTGAAATAAATCAACAGATACGTTAAAAATTAATTGTAAAAGTAACTTCAAAAATTAGCAGTAACATTAGAAATTAAATTTCCTCATTTGCATAACATTAAGTATATGTGAGCCCTACAGAATAAAGGAACGCAATTATCCAGATATAGCGAATATCTGGTTCGGTGTAGGTCTCTGCTAATTTAGATAACTGGATTTTTAATGTAATTATATCTAGCAGTTAATGACGTGAATTCAAAAATGTGTTTAACAGTATAGTTGCAACATGAGAGGCATAGAATTTTTGGACATATTACCCTGTTTTATATCAACAACTTGAGATTCTGACGTTTGAACTAGCGACACACATAATGCAATATTTTATTCTCAGTTTATTGGCGGACGTTTGGCTCGTTAATTTCCTCACAGATCTGTTTCTAAGCAATTTCTCTTTTAATTAATTACAATTTGTCAATACTGTGTTCCCTTTCTCTGTCGCATGTATTTATGTTCCTTAGCAAGAAGAATTTCTGTCAAACTTTGAAATCTAAACCCTAAATTACAGCATTTACTGTGCTTGAAAAATAATTTTAATATTTCGTACTTCTTAAGGAATAAATTCGAATGTTAAACAATACAGTTCGTTTAAGATATCCTATAAATATTGACGTTCATTAAATGGAGAATCAACTGTAATTATATTAATGCGATACATATTTTCTACATAGAATCGTAAAATATTTCCCAGTTTAAATCTAAAGGGAATTAGAAAATGTCAACAGCAAAAAATAAGGACATAACAATACTCTCCGTAAACCTATAATTCATGTTAACTCCATGTTAATGGTTTTACACTGCAGTTTTCACCAGTTTACTGCATACACGAAAATCGAAGTAAAAATTACTCTATTATTTCCTTGACTCCATCTCCAAATTTTGCTTTTTAGCCCTTGGGATAGTATCGCTTTTTCTATTGTTTCAAAGCTCTTCTACCACCCATAAAATCCGAACATTTGGAAATAAAACGCAAAAATGCCCCAGGCGACGTATACAGACAATCCGATTTACGCTTTTCGCTATTAAAGCGAATCTCTTAAATCTTCCGAGAGCCGACAGTGAATATTCTGGAAAAGTAGGAACAGCCTTTGAAAGCAATAAAATAAAATCCGGAAGTTTAGAAGGCAAAAGCTGTTTTTCTTCTGGAAAAAAAAGAATTACAAGAAAAAATAAAACTTTTAGGATTCATGCCTTATCGATTTTGAAAGCCTGTTATCCGTACAATATGTTTTACTACCAGAGCAACATTCATGTAGAATTTTGCTAATCGCTCGGTACATTGGTGTACAAATCTGTTAAAATATTTTCACTGGAAACATGATTGAATTTTTTCTTTCTTTTGCAAAGATACTTATTTAGGTTAAAGTTGTATAGCACTACTGAAAACTAAAAGTTAGCTCACAAGCTAAACGGAGCAAATATTCAAATATCGTCATTAAAATGCAAGGCCAAAAAAACTACAGTTCTTATCTGAGCTAGCTAGCTTATCTGAGCTAGCTAAGTAACGAGGCTTCGAGAGGCAGAACACGCTTTGTCTCACCACCTAAGAATCCCAGTTTAAATACGCGCGAGGTAATTTGCATTCTGGCATAGAAACGAAAGGAAGAAGTGACAGTAAAGGTCTAAATTATGATAACTTGTTAATTAGCATAATGAAACTTTACAATATCATGAACAATGATAAAATTTAGCAAACTGAAATGTTCTGTAAAATAAGCTTAACCTGCCTGAACTGCAAAAGTAAAAAAAATCAAAAAGCTTCTAATAAAATGTTACAAGCCGTTCGCTATATAATCAGTTTGCGTAAATTTCTTAGCATATCTTTTGAATGCTTGAAATCAGGAGTTCTAACGATACAAATAATATTCTGCAATTAAGAAGGTTAATTTCTCCTTCCATATTAATATTTTCGTTATTCTTTTCTATTGCCAGAATTTTCTTTCTATTGCCTTTGCGCCTCTTTTTTCGTTTCCAGACTGTTTTTATAGGAAAACATAACCAACTACTGAGAAACAGGCTTTTTTTCCCTAATTTATTATACAGTATCCGTGAGGCATGGTTTTATTGAAATTTATCTGATGGAAGCATGCTCTTACTAAAGATTAATATGCGAATAGAAAAGAAATGTTACCTTTCCTCCCCCCCCCGCTCAGGCTGACTACATAATTAGCAAGCGTATTGATTCTACGCATACTATATTTTCGTGGTTCTTGATAATAAACCTGAAATATTTTTGCACTTGGATTATTATGCTTTTTAATGCATAAGATTACATTAACTGTTTACTACTAGACAGAGTAAATTATTTTACTCTTTTCTCGCGAAATAGCAAAACATAATTGCATTGGGGCAAGGTAAGTGTATGAGAAGGTTATAGTAGGCACCAGTGGTCTTGGCTTAATTAATAAAATTATAAGGGCAGTAGTTATTACTTTAACCTTATAAGGTATTTCTCCCGCTTTCTTAGCATGCCTTCGTAGTGTAATGTTCAGCACAATCGGCGCGTATTCGAGAGGTCCGAGGTTCGAGTCCCGGCGAGGGCGTTGCTCATTTTTCATGACTCCTGCTTCCAAATAGCTTAATAACTTTACAGTGGCTCCCAAACTAAAAAAGGGGTGATGGATGATGATTCTTTACCACCAGAATTTGGCGACTGGAGCCCCTAATCCCCAGTCGCTCTTTAAAAGGGGGCGTATATAAGGTATTTCTTGGTGTGCATTTGTGGTGTAATGGTCAGCACACTCGGCGCGTATTCGAGAGGTTCGAGGTTTGAGTCCCAGAGAGGGCACTGCTCATTTTGCACGTCTCCATCATAGAAATAACATAATGTCTGTACACCGTATATTCTCAGAAATTACATTATACCGACAGTGAAAGATTTTACAGCAACAAATACATTTTAATGCTGCTTTACTTATACATTCTGGCTTAATTCCCAGAATTGTCTTCATACGTCTAATAGTTTCGGGTTGGTTATTTTGTTTACATTGTATTTATTTATTAAGGATAATATTAAGGAGCTTTAGTTTTTATATTGTATTAAATTTAGAAAATATAATCAATATGATATTGACAATAAACTAATTATTTCCCCATTCTATTGTTTAATTTCTGGTCTATAGTTTCTTTTGGTTTTATATGCTTCCGATATTAAATACCAGAGGGAGGAAAAAAACCAGTTATTTCCTCAATTCTGCTACTTTTTTTCCATTAAATCGCTTCCTCTTTCGGTTCCCAAAAGTTAATTACAAGTAAAATTGATAGTTAAATTCTGAAAAATACTTGCCATTGCATATTAGTTATTGACTTTAACTGTACTAACGTTTCTTAATTGTCTTCTCTTATTTTAAATTTCCAAAGACAAAACATTTTATAGTTCTAAATAATTTCTTTTCGGTTTACAAGTTCCGAGTTTTATTTCTAATGATGACATTAATGATCATTGCAAGATATCATTAATGTCATCTTTAGAAACAAAACTATCAATTTTCGATATTAAATGTTTCAGATATTCTTCACCCTTCACGGAACTCAATACTATCCTCTTTATAAGCTCGAGAGCTCTCCATTAAATAAATTTCTTTAGCAAAAAGAAATCTTTTATTGTTCATACGACGCCGAAGAAAGCAAATATGTGGTTTCATTTTCAAAAATAATCTCTAACTTAACAAAAATATTCTGGTAAAATATTTGCTTTGCGTTAAGGAGAAATTGGGAATTGAATATTAAATCCATTTTTTAGGTAAGAAATATGTTCCAAATACTAGCTTAATTGCATTACCCACATCATCCTTTTCTTACTCAGCGGGGTAGATAAAAAAGGCGCTTTTTATGACTTAAATTTTTGTCCCTGAAAAATAAGATTTTTTTAATTATTTACCGTCCCAAACACAGGCATCTAAACTCAATTTATTTGAGCCCCATGAGCTGTCTTCTTGGAAATCTGTATGATGGATGAGAAGATATTCCAGGCTGTCAGAAGTAATCGCTTATCAGTAAAATTATTGAATATACAGGTTCCCTTCAAGCTTTTATGGCTCGTAAAATGTGGCGCTTTTTATTACACTTGGCATACACAATACGACTGCATTTCATCTTTCAAAGCATTATTTAATACGTTTAGGCATTACGTTTGTAGACTGCTAGCCAATTTTTCCAGTTTAAAATATTTATTTTATGATTATTTAAATTAATTAAATTTTCAAATTTTACGTAGTTACCCATTTAATTCTGATTACTAATCGAGCGGAACGGGTTTGTTAAACGATTGCATTCCGATAAATTAGAATATAGCTTTATTTATCATAATCGAAATAGAGAAATTTGTAGAAATCACAGGAAAAAAATAAAGTAACTTTCAAATTCAAAATTGAGTTATTTGGTAATTATTTCATGACATTTCAGACATTGTTATATATATCATTTGAGCTACTAATTTAATGCTTTGGCTAACGGCTACTTTGCTAATTTGAACTTAAGCATAAGCAAAAACACTTGGAATTATATTAAGCTTTTGTAGTTATTAACATTTCATTTAAAAGAATAATTATAAATACCCAGAAACGACATACAATAATTTTAGTAAAGGTGCAACCAAAAACAAACCAGAAAACGCAATACTGTTTGAAGACGAAGCTGAAAGGAGAAGTCAGTATATCTTGGCGTTGCTTCAGATAGCAAGTTATTTTCAAGCCCCATTTTGGAAAACTTATTAAAATTTAAGCTTTAGTACTGGCCTAATTAAAAAGCGGAAAGCAAGGTTGATTCAAGAATGGAAAGATATAGTATAAAAATGTAGACTGTTTTTTAAATGTTACGAAGATTATGCTATTTGAATATGCTAAAGCACATAAAAGCTACTTATCTAAGGAGAGAGATGTCTTTGTGGAGAACTTTCTAAGAGAAATGGGCTCGTATTCATATATCTTGTACAGAACAGTTGTATGAAACTGCATTGCTATATGTAGCATTTATGTACAAATATGCATCAAAAAATGGTTTTGGGAAGCTCTGGATAATTCAAATTAAAGCTTCCAGAGCGATAACATATCTTTAAATCAGGAACATCACAGAATTTATCGAAAAAAGTAGCTCTTAAATTTCATAAAAGTGTTGACTGTATTGATTCTTTATGATTATGGCAAAGCATACGAGGGCTATCTGATTAAGGAAGGGGAAGCCTTCGTGGAGGACTTTCTAAGGAAAACTGGCTAGTATTTATGTTATACATAGCGAGAACCACGAAAAGGCCCAAGCAATCAGCCCGTTAGCCTGTAAGAGAGTGTAGCTCTAACTACTAGGTTTTAGCGACTTTACCGTTCGGTCGCTGGTGAGCGCCCTAAAAATGGTACATTTCCCTTGGGCAGGCATCTGTATCCTGATAACATTTTATTACTATACAGATCTCTATTTAATAATCATAAGAGTTGTCTTTAAAATTAATAAAATTGTATTTCTGATCTTAACAAATCTCCACCTACAGATATCATTCTGCAAGGTCTGCACTCTTTACATTCAGCCCGTCAAATCGCCATACCTCTGTATAAAAATTAAGTATGTTGGTACATTAAATGAAACGAAAGAGGTAAGATTTAACCTCTTTAACAGTCATATGATCGGAGAACAGAGATTTTATTTAATTTTCTGCAAGTTAACAAGAGAAGAATTATTTTAGATCAGTTAATTATACCAATAAATTAATCACCTAGTAATATAAAGCACCAGTAATTATACAAGGAAGAATTATGAAATTAAAGTAATTACTGGGGTGCTACTAAATTTGTAAATCATTCTTTTCGGTTACAGCAAGTTATACAAATTTAGATTTAAATTATGTAAAATTTTGTGAAACCAACTAAATTTTGGCTGTCAATAATAATTAAATTTTAGTTTTAATCATAGCATTTATTTTTATTATAATGACAGTATTTATTTATGTATAGATATCAATATTAGCATTCCAAAGAGTTATTGGAAGTCCTTTAATACAAGAAGCTTTTAGTTAAGTGGCATAAGGAATATATTTCATCATGTAATGCTGAGGGCACCAAAAAGTTCTTTCCTTCTAATTTTAGATTGCCTTCCGTGTCTTTCCTCTTTATTAATTTTAAAGTATTTCATTATTTTAAATATCTTATCTGTTCGCAGTAAATTTGGTAGTTACATGTTTCGTTTCAATCTAAGATCAAATATTTTACGCGAGTGTTGAAAAAAAGTACCTCAAGATGTGAAATATTTAATTTTATTCTGTCCTGTCTACGATGGCTTTAGTTTATGCTTCCAGAACTATTTAAAAACGTTTGGCGTGACTTGGCCAGTAAACTTAAATGTTTTTGTGAAGCTTCTGTTCTGAGTTTTTGTACGTTTAATTTATGCATGCAATATTTAATGCTTTAGTTGACTTACTTTTGTAAGCCTCGTGTTGTACATCTGTGTACGGGCAGAGTGTATGTGTTCAAAACTTAAAAAACAAAATAAAAAAATCACAGCATTTATTTAGCTCTGTGTTGAGCTGTTTGAACATTAAAAGTATAGAACTTTTTAATCCTTAATTTTCATTACTTTTTTTTTTCGATATGCACCAAATTTTCCAAATCATTCTTTTGTTAGATTAATTGATACATATGCATTTTAAAATATGTATTATAATAAAAATCTCAGCTCCAGCTAAAGTGAAACGTAATGCATTTATATGCTAAAGCAGCTTTTTTGCTTTATGAATACGATCAGTAGCAAGAATATATATATATATATATCTTTTCTTGATATCTAGCGACAGAAATGCTGTGAATTGGCAAGAAATATCAGCTAACTTCTCGGTCTATGGGGTGCTGAAAAATATGACCCTCTTCAATATGAAATAAAAAAGTGGACTCGTAAAGTATCTAAAATTTGACACCTCATCACGGAACCGGATACATATAAAAAATTGCAACTTACAGTCTAAGATGCGATGCATCAAATTTGACAGCATCCGATATAAGTTTGCAAATCAATAAAGTACCATACCGTGACTGGTAGCTAGGAGGCAAAGTGTTTGATCTGTGAGTCTTTTCTTTCTTCCTTTTTAAGCCTAACTTAGCAGTTACATCATTTTGCTGAACTTGTAGTCTAAGATCACACAAACAGATGACAGATCAGACAAGATAAGAAAAGTTTGTTGCTAGTAGTTTTTGTATAAATCAATAATGTGATATGATATTTTCTTTCAAATGTTTTATCTAGTAAAACATGTTAACTGTATCATTTTATCGTAAAAACATTGATACGCAATTCAGCATAATAACCTTAAAAACTCGTTTTTATTTAGCTGCACTGCACAAATACAGATAACGTAGCCGCGAAAATTGAAATAATTAAGGATTTATAAAATTCACGCTTAAAACATTCTAAGAGTCCAATTTTGAACTGTATATAGGTAATTGTTTATTAGGTGTAATTGAAATTACAGCGTTTTTCAGGGGAAAGCATTCGCTTTCATAGAATGGAGGGTTAATGTGGCCAAATAATGTATTTATATTGCATACACAATGTAATGTCCGATATTTTCATATGGATAACGTAATTTCATAGGGTACAAAAATTGGTTTCCGCCGGAAACGTAGCGGACAAAAATATCACGCTGAAAAAAACTCAAGGGAAATACGTCGTCGTACAAAACGATCGTGGAAGAAACCAAAAAGAAAAGTTATAGTTCTAAAATATTCTGGTATAAAAGTTTTAAGGTATCGTCGTGATCGTTGTAAAAAAAAAAGCACCTACAAATCATCGAATTATAATTACATAGTAAACATGCATTTTCTGATTACAAAAATGTAAAGTAAACTTTTGCGCAATCATTTGGGAGCTCAAAAACAAGTAAATAGTTTTTTATCTTTATATTTGATATTTTTGTATCAATTATTGACACTTTATTGTAAAAGCAAGAAAGACGCTTAAGCATTCAAAATCTGGATACATATAGCACTTAAGAGAATTTTAAATTTAAATTACTAACAACTAAAAGTTATTATTTAATTAGTACCTTCTACAAAAACGTAGTGATAGATTTTCATGAAAAAATATATTATAAAAACGATTAGAAAAAGGAAGATACCTCAGTTTAAAGAAATTTTTATCAATTTCCAAATCATTAGGTTTTTCTTATTTTCAAATTTGAATGCTGAAATTTCCTTCCTGATTTTTTTAGTTAAAGTTTATTAGTTAATACAAAAATTTTAAATACAGAAATAAAATATTACTTAATTTTTCTTGTGCTTACAAATCATTACGCGAAATTTCCCTCAAACTTTTTTGCAATCAGAAACGGTATGTCTGCTACGTTATCGTCATGTCCACAGCAGACATGTGATGATCTGTACACACTTTTTTTGCCACAATATTTTTGCAAGACAACATTTCAAAACTGCAATGTTTTTGCACCATTTAATTTTCTACCACAATGTTTTCGCCTTGCTTTATTTACTCCCACTACTTTCCCTTGACTTGTTTTATCGGAGACGTTTTCGCCTGCGATGTTTTCACCTGAATCAATTCGTTCACTCGAAACAACGAAATGAAGATATTAGTTTTCGAAATGAAGGACATAAAACTTAAACATAATTAAATTACATCCTTAAATGCCGTTAAATAAATTAAATATATCCTTAAAAACTTTTAGCGCAACGTGGGATTGCAGTGTCCCGTCGGTTGAGAAAATATTTGCGCGTTGAAATTTTAACATGCCACAAAAATTACTCTTTATAAAGATAGACAAAAAATAAGAACACGCAACAAATTTGAGTTATCTGACATGTTGACTGGTTGGTGGTTATTTCAAATGCTCGCTAATAAGCCCGAAACTGTAAGCAGTCAGAATACCAAATGTTTACTTAATATTATCTGCATTATATAATAACAAGGACAAAACGTTATTTCTAACAGGGACAAAGTTTTCACATTATCTTGCTCGTATTATCAATCTTTGATTAAATACACTTTCATATTTTGCAGAATATAAACGATCAGAAAACTTTAATATATTTGAGTTCAAAACACTAAAACAGAGATACATTGTTTTTAATTCGAATACTATTCTTTTTAGTAGTGGCAACACTATTGCACGCATATCATTAAAAGCAAACTAGTGCATCTCACTTATATCAACTATATTTCAATATTTAACTTACCCTTTCAATAAATGCACTTTCTTCAAACACTGCATACATATACTTTGACGATAACTGATCCATGTGAGTTGATGGTCTAAGTTGAGCAGCCATGACATTCTTGAATCCTGAAAAGCGGAGTTAAGGAAATGCAGAAAGGGGTATAATATGAAGCTGCTCAAACTCTCTCGAAGCGCTATGAATTCGAAGAAAAGCATTATCCTAATACATATCTTGATTAAAAAAGGTACCGTCAAAGTGCATTCTTATTATTGATCATTTTCTGCATTTTAATATGTTATCAGCGCTGCAAAAAAGAGGAGACACTGCAAAATGCTTCTCTTCTTTTGCAGGAGAGTATTCGGTGCATATAGCACAACCTGTACTTGATTTGTATTTTCAGTGAAAAAGTAAAGTGGTCCGTCATCATCAAGTGATGATGACCATTCACAATACAAATTTGTCTCTAGGCAACTATGATTTGATATTTAAAAAGAAGGAATAGTACATGGCATTCATTTCCAAAGTATTCCAAAGATTCTTTAGGTAAAGGCTGCTCCATCTACACTATTAACAGAAAAAAACTTGTTACATGTGTACTGCGCATTTCTCAAATTGCTAGCAAAGAGCTGTACACAATGCTGGTCTGAAACCGGACAGATAATCGAAGGCAAAGAAGCATTTCATAGACCCCCTTTTTTTTGTATCAATTGTACATAAATAATGCCTCTATCAAACTTCCAAACCTCATACGATTCTGAAATATAAATCCACAATCAATTAATTTAGATTTTAGTAAAAGCCTAAAATTCTAAATGTGTTTTTGCAGGAAAAAAACTTTCTTTGTTGGTGAGAGGTATTTACTTGTCAGGAAACGATCTTACGATGAAGAAAATAACACAGTGAACACCGAAGTAAGCATAAAAGCACATAACATCCGATTTCCTTAGCGACATATACCATTTATACTCTTCCAAGCTGACTTTTTGCGTAAAACAATTTCAATGAGTATTACTTTGAAGCAAACATTGTCAGCGGTTTTCAAAGACACAACCTAAACATGTCAACGAAAATTAAAGTTCTTTTAGATCATGTTTCCAAAATAATTCCTCAATTTCCTTTCTTCCTTTCCTTTTAAATGCTTAAGAATTATTTTTTTTAAAAAAGAAGTTTCGTGTAAGAATATTAGTCACAGATATTCTGAGCTGCTTATCTTTGTCAGGTACTTTAAAAGAACTTCAAAAAACTACTGATTTTGAAAAACATACAACGATGCCATTCTTTTGACATGTTTACGAGAAAGCATTATTTTGTATCAACAAAAGATGAACTATTTCTCATAGTACATATTAATTGTAAATAAAAAACTTTGCAAACAAATGCGGAGAAAAGGTAATTTTTTATTAGTTCTATTACTTAAATGTAAATGCTACTCGAAATAAACTTAACGAATTAACAACAGTTTACATATACGAGTTTGGGCTAAATTAGTATTATGTCAAAGAAGAACGTGGAATTATAACATTAAAGACAGAGAACACTAAAGCACACGTAATGCCTATACTATTTAAGCTAATTATAGACTGATCGAAGAGATTATTACAACAAATATTTAGTTAGGAATATTTTTTTCAAAAGTAATTATCATGGGAAACTACTTTATTTTCAATATAAGAAAACGATAATTAATAAGCTGACTCACCGCGATACCATTTTGATGCCACAGTCCAGGGAATAAACTAACACTGAAGAGAGCAAATGCTGTAAATACTTTAAGATTTTGCATACCACTCTCTTTCAAGTTTCAACAAAAATCTTCTAAAATATCTACCCGACAATACTGCGATGCTCTTGAATACCCTACATTTCGATCTTCCACGATATAAGCAGTAAGAATATAATCGCTTTGTATGTCTACGTAGTCTATGAGCTATAAAATCCCCGCATTGCTTGCACAGAGTTATGTTTTCAGCTATTCTTTTAAAAACATACCATACACATTAATTTGTCGCACATTTTATGAATTATCTACACCTCAGGCTGAGTTTGCTTCATACAGAAATCTTCTACAAATGCCGCAAGACAAAACTGTGTTCTTTAAATAAATAAGATAAGGTATTGACTGCACTTGGCGAAATATCTTAAGTACTTAAACTTCTACGTAACTCTCTAATCCAATATTTATCGGAAACACTACTCGCCAACTAGGTTCGTAAGATATTTAAACTGGAAGGTATTCCATCTGAACTAAAAGTTATCAGTCTTCACTTACAGAATTCGAATAGAAAATTAAATCCTAAATCTTTAAACATTCATACAAAGACGAGACAGTAATGATTTGATTAGTTAATTATCGGCTGAAAGTCTCGTCTCAAGAGCCATGAAAGACTCTGATTTAATAATATATACGATACAAACATTCTGAACAATTCTTCAAAAATAACTGAGTTGCTACTTAAAAATAAAGTTTAAAGAGAAGTAATCTTATTGAGCTCTATTTAACTTTTATAACAAACAATAGGTGTAAGCCTTCTCTGTGACTGCGCAGTTGTACTTGAACTGTTATTAAATTTTAAACTAGCATATTTAAGAATGCACAGAGAAGAGAGAAAATAGTAAGTAATTCTTTAAAACTGGGAAAGATTTTTGTAATTAACTAT